>QFET01000342.1:0-45147 GCA_003316355.1 Tuber calosporum | reverse complement strand
CCCCCCCCCACACATACCGGGAAACGCAATTCTCTATTTACCGGTGCTTATCATATCACCAATTTCCCCACAACACTTACCCAAACACCGACACGCGTGCCAATAATGGATAAATATACATGCAAGCACATTCCACAGATCCACGGATACTCGCAATTTCGTGACGTTTGTAAAAGGGACTGCTATTGCATACCATCAAAATTTTGGGGCTCTAGCCAATTTCTTGCTGTATGCATGCAATAGCAGTCCGTTTTACAAACATCCTGAATTTCGAGTACCTGTTCTGGTATTTAAACCACATATTGTCACAAAACCCGGACCCAGATATACCTTCGGATCAGCCCATCATACAAATACCTGATTCCAAAAAAAGAAAATAGAAAGAAAGGAAGAAACACTCTACGGGTTTCCAATCTTCATGACAAACGTTTCTGCACAGCTACTGTGCAACGCCAGTTCAGTCCCCACTCGTCTGAGCCCCCCCGCCACATCCAAACAGATGCCCGGCCGAATTTCTGCAGGAATGTTTAGACGGGGGAAGGAGAAAAAATACAATCTAATTACTTATTGTGAGTACTGTGCATGTGTGGGATGGATCCCCCACAAGTGTCTACTCGAGTACTGGTATGCCGTGAGTACTCGTACGGACAGTCGGGATGCGGCGTATATTGCCTGCCCCACTTAAAATTATCGGGAGAAGTTCCGCGCTGTCTTGAGGGTGGTGGGAAATCGCATGTTAGACTGTCGTACTCTCCACCGTGAGGATTTTCTCTCCTTCTCCCAATAATCGACTCAGGGGATGTAGGCCAACTTGACCCCGACATTGGGTTTAAGGCGCAGCGTTTGGTAACCGCAGCAGCCCGGGGGGGATACGGCGATATGTAGGACTTGGAGGACTCGCGAAATAGGCTACAATAGCTTTTAGTTGACGAAAAAAAGACAATAATAAAGTTTCAGAGAAGCCGCTCTATAATATCATAACTCTCATCGGAATCTTCACTTGCAAGTTATATGGACACAACTACCGGTGCTATACGGTACTCTCCAAAATTATTGTATCCAACTTGCTCGTACTCGCAAAACGATAGAATAAAAAAGTGCAAGTTAGAAATCCCCAAACTGTAGCATCCAATCCTATTTTTAGACATACCCACTACAACCCTACCTTTGTACAGCAGATCTACTCATCAAGCCATCCATCCCTTCTACAGTACGATACGAGTGCTGACCCCGCACAGCCGAGCCATACCAGACATTCAGCCTCGGGGGTTGGAAAACGTTTAGTCTACCGATATGCAAGCTCCTTCCGACCCCAGGGACTGAATGCCTCTACTGTACTAGTGGTATTCCCTCCCATCCATCCATCCATTCACAAATCCAACGCCAGAATAGGAACGAACTCCTGTTGGAAAAAAAACCAACCCGTTTTCCCCTCGGCCACGAAAAGGACCCCAAAGTCTTCACACGAAAAACTGCGCATTCGGCTATGGTAATAATAATCGAATTTGAATTTGGATCCAACCTGTCGTTGGTACCTTATATCGCACTATCCTACCACAAAAACTTGAATAAGGTAATTGAATCATATGCTAAAGAGTCAAAAATAAAGTGTGAAACACCAAGTAAATGGCGCGTTTATGAGACAGTAAAGTCTCACTGAGTCTTGGAATTCACTCATAAGTGAAGTTCATTTCTTCATTGGAATCTATATCTAAATCTACCTCCATATCATGGTTATGATTCTCAATTTTCTTTTCACAATCCTTAAGTCCATCAATGAGAAAGTGATTCGCTGATCCTTTAAAGGATAAGTGGGTATCTTGGCTTTCATGAATTGGAAGTGAGAGTTGAACTATGGGAAATATTTTTCGAACAACATTAGACCTTTCTCAGGAGAAGACGTTCTAAACTTCATACACTACTCAAGTAATCATAACCCACATCCTTTCATGATTACTCCCTCCTTCATTTCTGCTATAGGGAACCAATTTTTCTTGAGGCTCCTTAATTACAGTAGGTGGTTCCTCTATCTTTTCTATAAAAACGTAAGTTGCCTTATGATATGAGTAATATAATGAATTCAAAATATAATAATCATGGAAAGATTCTTGAATAAATCATGGATCGAGGGGTGAAGAAAATGTAACAGTTAGATACAGCCTACGGGAATCAAACTCAAGGTAATATCATATGCTTTAAAGTTATTAAGCAACTTTTCAGTCAAATATGTCTGAAAAAAAATGATAAGCTGAAGAGGATCTTACCTCTTATCTAATCTTAGTTCTAGTAATAATAGCTTGACAGTTTATTCTCCTATTAAACTATAACCTTTGACTTTCAGATACTCATATAGAATTTAAGTCTGATGTAGATTGCAAATATTTTAGCCTAAGCGGTAGCCTGCTATCGCTTTAGTGTCTAAGGGAGACCTGCTGAGAGGGGAAGACAAAGGGAGTACAATAGAATGGTTTATAGAGCGAAAGGGAACAATAGGATCGCCGTTCAACCAAGTGTATTCACTGTCTAGGCATCTGTCTGAAGTCTGATGTCTCCTGCTAGCCAGGAGACCACTCTTAAATACATAATATCTTTCCTGCAAGAGCTGAGGCTCTGGAAACCCGCCGCCACTATCATTACCGGTGAGTGTACAGCTACCGGAATACTGTGGCCCTGCCAGAGTCCTGGAAAGCCTGGGGCTTTCCCACAATACTGCCTTTATCCTACCGTCGGTATACATGACCTGTTCCTTCCTTTGGAACTCCTGGGGCACAATCTTGCCGATCCTCCAAAGCATACAGTAATCAGAACACCAGAATCTAGAGATTCCGATAAAGAAATCAAATACAAAAGAAATCAAATCAAATGAATGTAATCTGACAAAGGAAAGGCTAACGAGAGTGGGAATAGAGGTACCGGAACATGTACACATGTTACATTCCCCAAATCTGAACAAAACCTATCTTCTCCTAAGGCCATAGGCCTCATCGCCGCTCTCCCAAGGCCAGAGCATAGGATCATCATCAGTGTTGAAGTAGCCATCATCTAAGCCTGCAGAATCGTATTCTTCATCGTTATAGGGCTGCCAGAAATCGTTGGGTACTATGGTTCTGGGGCAAGAGATTGTAGAGACTTCCATAGGCACCCAAGAGGTCCTGACATAGTGGGAGGTGATCTTAGGCATCGGTTCTGTGCTGTGGTTTTCTTTCCAATATTCCGCTATGATTTCCTTTGAGTTCTTCAGGTTCTCGATAGGTTCCCAAGAGTATTCTGTTTTTTCATACCCTTTCCAGTGTACCAGGAACTCGACTCTGTTGTTCTGTAGGGGATAATCCAGTATCTCCTCTGCTTCCCATTCTTCTGCATTGTTGATGAGTATAGGGGCCGGCCTATCCATCCTCCTGGATGCAAATCTATCGGGATCGTTCTCATGGTATTCCTTGAGGCATGAGATGTGAAAGTATGGCTTCTGGCGCTCCATTCTCTTAGGCAATTCAAGCTTTTAGTTATCGCTACTAGAGTCATGCTCTAGGACCTTAAAGGGTCCGAACCAGCGAGGCTCTAGCTTCTTGGATCGTCCAGGGTCGGAGGTGTAAGGGCATCCTCTAACAAGAACTCTAGTGCCAATGTTGAATGGTCTTCGATAGGGGTTCCTCTTTTTATCTGCTTGCACAGTCTGCTGGAATGTGGCATGCTTTCTGGCCATATCAACTTCCATCCTGGTGGCTTCATGGGCATTCAAGATCTCGTCCACTGCTGGTACTTTGCTGGCGGATCTGAGGACAGGATTGAAGAGCTTCCAAGGGCGTCTATAGAGTGCTTGGTATGGAGATATTCCTAAGGATTCATGGGGGGCGTCATTCATGGCTGCTGCTATTGCTGGGAGGGCATTGGACCAGTTATTTTGTCTTTTGTTGATGAAGTTCCTCATCATCGGTTTAAGGATGCGAATCCGGCGCTCTACCTGGCTATTGGTTTGGTGGTGGTATTGAGTTGCCATCCAGACCTGGATTCCCATTGACTTCATCATCTGAGACCAGAACTTGGAGGTAAAGCGGGAGTCTTGGTCTAGTACAATGCTTAAGGGATGTCCATGAACATCAAATATCGTCTTCTGGAGCTTGCTGAATACTTTTTCGGAGGTGGCAGAGTACTGAAGTGGTATAAGATGAGTGTAGGAGGTAAAGCGATCAATAATAACCATGATAGTTGTGTGGTTGTTTGATTTGTTGCAAGGGCCAGCGAAATTGATGGCAAGAGATTGGTAGGCTTCGTCAGTTGCTGGCAGGGCTAGAGATCTACCTGCCGGAAGTGTAGTGGGTCCCTTGTTGATCTGGCATTGATCATAAGAGCGGCAGTAGGTTATAAGGTCCTGGCGTATCTGAGGCCACCAGAAGAAACAAGCGGTGTACTTATAGGACTTGTGAGCTGAGAAATGTCCTAGGCCTTCATGAACTGTTTTAAGGATGAAATCCCGAAGGGATACTCCCCTCTCTAAGGGTCCCATAGGGATATAGATGTTAGAATAGCTGTTGGTATTGTCAGCTATGAGGAGGCCATCCTGGATTGAATAGTGTAGCTTGTCAGTTATCTCCAGGACTCGCCGGAAAAGAGGGTCATTCTGGAGAGCTTCAATGACAGCTGAGCGGAATTTTCCCATGAGGGATGAGTGGAGAGTACCAAGGATAGTCTGTGCCTTATCAGTTTCCCTAGAATTCCAGAAAGCTTCAGGATCACTATAGAGGGGTCTAGAAGCTGGCGAAGCTAGTGAAGCCAGAGGTAGGGAGGCTGGAGTTAACATATCTGCAAGTCTGAGGTATTTGTTTCCTGGTGATGGTAGGGACATAGCGCTATCGTTTGGTGGAGGGGGGCTACTGTCCATTGAAGTATCTGATGTTGCTTTTGCTTTCTTTGCTTGCGTTCGCTTTTCTAGGTCCTTGGGGAAGTATCCATTGGCTTCCTTGCTGTCTCTATGTGTAAGGCACTGGTCATCATAGCAGGCAGTCCAAGAGAGCGCTGAATGGCTTCGTTCCTCTCTAGTCTGGTGAAGGTTCAAGGAAGCTTTGTCTCCCCAAGAGTTGCCTGCCTGGATGCTGCTATCGTTGCTGCTAGCACTATTCTTGCGCTTTTGGGAGCGAGTGACTGCATTGGCTGCTATCTCTTTACTTGCTAGGTAGTCTGGGGAGGAGCGGTAGATAGATTCGCGAGTAGTGAGGGATGGAGAGTGATGTGTTTCTTCAATGGTTTCCATTTCGCTGTCGTAATATAGGCTATAGTATGAGGAAGAAGTGTAGTTGGTTTGAATATGATTGGAGTTGTGGTTCTGGAAATCTGAATTTTCAGAGGTGGGGTCCTGTAGTATTATATCTTCAGGCCCAGAATTGGTCTCATGAACTCTGGATAGATAGTCTGCCAGAAAATTCGAAACTCCAGGCATGTATTCTATTTTAAAATCAAAGCGGCCAAGATGCATTATCCATCTCTGCTGCCGCTCACTGAGATTCTTCTGTGTCATGAGCTTGGTAAGACTCTCATGATCGGTAACAATGGTGAACTTTGTGTGGGACAACAGGTGGGCGAAGGCTTGTACAGCCTCAACTATTGCAAGCGCTTCCTGTTGGTGGGTGGGGTAGTTACTCTGAGAGGCTGACAGTTTCCTGGAATGGAATGCTGCCGGTATGGCTGTATCTCTGGTTGGTCCTTGGCCTATCCAAGCGCCACTGCTGGTAGGAGATGCATCGGTGAATAGCCAGAATAGTTCTGGGTTGGTATAGTCAATAGGTTTAAGAACTTGATGATTTTTCGCCGCCTTTTTCACTGCTTGAAAGGCTGCTTCCTGCAAGTCTGTCCATATCTTTTCAGCATCGCCGGTAAGCTCTGTAAGTGGTGCAGTAATAGTGGCGATGTGTGGGAGGAACTGGGAGATATAATTAACCATCCCACTAAAGCGCTGAAGTTCCTTTCTGTTCTGAGGTCTTGTCCAGTCCTCAACGCTTCGGATCTTCTCTGGTGCTGGGTGAATGCCTTTATCATCAATAAGGTGAGCTAGTATCCCAAGGTTTACTGCAAAGAAAACACTCTTCTTTGGGTTGGCATATAGCTGCGCTTTTTCTAGCTTCTTGCAAATAGCTTTGATATGTTTAATATGGTCTTGGTGTCTATCGCTATATATCAGGATATCGTCTATGTATACCTATACAAAGACTCCTAACTCTTCTGACAGTGTATCTTCCATGACTCTCATGAAAGTTCCTGGCGCGTTTGTGTCTCCTTGCAGCATTACTTTGCCCGCGAAGCCTCCAAAGGGTGTCTTGATAGTGTTATACTTCTCATCCTCAGGCTCAACCCTGGTCTGAAAGTAGGCATCACTGAGGTCTATCTTGCTTTGGAATTTGGCTGTGCCTACAGTGTTGAGTATGTGCTGCTGATTAGGGATTGGGGCTTCTTCCTTCTTAGTGTTCTTATTCCTATAGCGAGGGTCCACTAATGGTCTTATCCTGCCATCAGGTTTCCCTTGAATGAACATGCTGGCGCCTCCAGGAGTCTGTGATATGTAGAGTATTCCAGCCCTGATTTGCTTCTCTATCCATGCCTTGAACTTAGGGATCAATTTTTCGGGGGTCTTGAAGGTTGGCATCTTGACAGAAAGGTCTGGGTCCTTGATCATGATCTAGTGGTTAAAGCGCCGCAATGGTGGTAGGGTTTCAGGTATTTCTGTAACAAAAACCTGGGGGAACATCTTGAGGAAATCTGGTATGTCTTCCTGTTTAGCCATCGCTGAGCGAGGCTGGGTGCTGTTCCCACAGCAGTTTACTCGGACTTTGTGGTCAGGGAAGTAGAGGGTATTTTTCCGGCAGTCTATGACTGCTCCAAAGCGTATGAGGTCATCCATACTGAGTAGGATATCATAATCTGATACTGGAGTGACACTTATGTGTACCTTGGGTACCTTCATGCTTCCAATTTCGATATCTGTGATGCAGGTGTGATTGCTGCTTGATCTGGATCCTTTGACAGCCATTTTGAGTGTTGTAGGTGTCTTCTTATTGGTATAAGGGATATTGTTTGTTGTAACAAAGCGATTGCTGATTAGGGTACCTCCAATGGTTCCAGTGTCTGCTAAGACTCTGGCGGGTTTCTTGTTGACTAGCATTGTGAATTCTAAGGCTTGGAATGGCCTGGCCGCTTCCTTGGGGGCGCCAACTGTAGGTTGTAAGTAATGATGATATTCCTTCCATCCAACTCTTCTGTGTCATCGCTTTCTGCCTCATAGTGCTCTTCCTCGTTATCTGGGGTGTCCTGGGTGACTGTGTCATGATTGGACTTGATTTCCCTCATTGGATAATTATTGGCCATATGCCCTGCTTCTCCACAGTATTAACAGGCTCCTTCTCTCTTGCGTCGATCCATTTCCTGCTTGCTTGGCTTCTTTTGCTTGGGAGGAGTCAATTGTCTCGCTGGAGCTTTGCCTTTTCCTGCTGGCTTGAGGCTGGTTTGATGTGGAGAGTCCTTAGCTTTGTTTGGCTTATTACCGGAGGTGCTGGAGGAGCTGCCGCTACTCCCATAGGCTCCTGTCTTGAACATTGTTGTATCATATCTCTCTGCCAGTTGGACAACTTGATTCCAGGTATCGCAATCTCTTATCTGTGGTTCCACATTTCTTCTGAGCCTGGGATCCATGGCATCCAAAAAACGTTGTCTTTATGCATAGTCTGATATTGAGTCTCTAGGCAGTGTTCCTCTTAGGTCTTCAAGTTCTCCAGCAATCTTGGAAATTCTCACTGGCTTGCCTCCAGTGGACTGTTGTATCTTCTGCCATTTGAGGTATAGGGCATGTGTGTTGGTTGATGCTTCAAAGAGCTGTTTAAATTGATTCTTGAAGTCTTGGAGGGAGGGTTGGTTGTCTTCAAACTCATCCATGAGGTTGAGCTAGGCACTATGTGCTCGCTTTTCTGTATAGGCGCCATATTAGTCCACTACATCCTCAGTGTCATCAAGGACATCATATTTGGATAAGTACTTCTTAAACTCCCTAAACCAGCGCTTGAGTTTGTCTGGTTGTAGATCTTTGCCTTCTCCACTGAATTTGGATAGTTGTGGAAGCTTGATCTTTGGTTTCCTGGGTTGGTCTGGAGCGTCAGCCATTGTCCTAGATGCTGGCGGAGGTGCGGGCGGGTGTCTGGGAGTTTCTGGTTCTTTCCCTTTTCCTTGAAGTACTGGTGGTGGTCTAGAGGGTCGTGGGGAGTCTGGAAAGCCGCCAGGTGGTGTCTCGCTTCTTGAGGGTACTGCAGAGTGTGGTAGGGTTCCAAAGACTATCTCCAAGATGCTTCTGGTTCTTGGTCTCGATTCCTGAGCTGTCTCTGTTCTCTGGATTTCTCTTTGGACGATTTGCTCCGCTGTAAGGTCCTCTTCTGAGTCTGAATCAAGGTCTCCTGGTTGTAGGTAACTTTGTCTAGGTATAGGTGTATCATCACCTTCTCCTTCTGGGTCTGTGTCTGGGTTATTCCCAAGTCTGCTGGGAGGTCTGGATATCCTTCCAGACCTAGTGGTCTGACTTCTTCTGTCTGTAATGATGAATGTAGCACCTGAGCCGTGAGTCTCTCCCTGCCCCTCCTGCTTCTAACTAGTTATCAAGAAAAGGGAAGGGTAATCAATCCTACCCACTGTTCTCAATCCTGAGAACCAGATATCACCTGCTGAGGTGAAAAAAATGTAACAGGCGCTAGCCTGTGTGAATGGTTATACAATGGAGCCTAAGTGGTAGCCTGCTATCGCTTTAGTGTCTAAGGGAGACCTGCTGAGAGGCGAAGACAAGGGGAGTACAATAGAATGGTTTATAGAGGGAAAGGGAACAATAGGATCGCCGTTCAACCAAGTGTATTCACTGTCTAGGCATCTGTCTGTAGTCTGATGTCTCCTGCTAGCCAGGAGACCACTCTTAAATACATAATATCTTCCTGCAAGAGCTGAGGCTCTGGAAACCGGCAGCCACTATCATTACCATTGAGTGTACAGCTACCGGAATCCTGTGGCCCTGCCGGAGTCCTGGAAAGCCTGGGGCTTTCCCACAACACTGCCTTTTTCCTACCAACGGTATATATGACCTGTTCCTTCCCTTGGAACTCCTGGGGCACAATCCTGCCAATCCTGCAAAGCATACAGTAATCAGAACGCCGGAATCTAGAGATTCCAGTAAAGAAATCAAATACAAAAGAAATCAAATCAAATGAATGTAATCTGACAAAGGAAAGGCTAACGAGAGTGGGAATAGAGGTACCGGAACATGTACATATGTTACAATTAACTTGACTGATATCTTGACTATAATAGATACAGCTATGAATTGGACTACCTCTGTCTGAGATGAATGCCAGACTAATATAAATAGATATAATGCAGGAAAATTTCCCTCTGGATCATGCGATATTCAAGGGCCCTTGCTGCTATTCTCTTTCTTCAACTTTGTCTCTCCTCACCCGGAGTAGTGCAGAGCAGAACACAGATAATCTGTTCTCTTCCCCTCTTCAATAATATAAGCTACTCAGTATTTCATACAGTTATTGAAAAGGGAAAAGAAATTTTTTTTTCCAGTTATTGACCAAGGATGAGATCTACCTAGACCTAAAGCAAATATTGATTATGAAGAATTTTTTTTTTGATCAACACTCCTCAAAGCTTGATCTTCACGCTTTTCATCTTACTAACTATATGAAAGGAAAGTGGTACTCTAGTATTCAAAAAGCTACCCAGAATCACCCTCTTATGGAGGCAGTTACTAAAGCTATCAATTACCTTGACTACATCTTATATGAAGGAGTTCTTATCAGAAATGGGAAGGATTACAGTAGGCATTGTCCATATATTTTCTATGAAGCAAGCTATAAAGAAGCTAATATCAGAAGTCAAATTGTATGCATTACTCATAAACAAATACCACATATAGGTTAGCAGGAATGTTTCAAATATGCTGCAAGACAATTCTAACAGCTCTCAATCAGGAGTGATTTCAAAGACTATGTCTGCAGTAGTCACCTTTGCCAGCTCAACAAGTAACCTACCACTATTCCTACAGGATCAGTCACTCCTCTTGCTGTCCCCAGATAGCCCTTCTCATCTCTTGCAATTGACTTTGCTAGACATTTCTAATAAAATTCTAAGCCTTAACTTATCATAGTTGTCTTAGATTGATTCAACAGATTTATCTAGCTCATAGCTGTCTCCCTGAACATTATTGCTGTTGCAATAGTACGTATCCTTATTGAGCAAGTCTCTCTATTGATAGTTTCCCCACCTCCCTTATCTCTGACAGAGAAGTCAAGTTTATCTTGG
This sequence comes from Tuber calosporum, assembly GCA_003316355.1. Classification (NCBI taxonomy): domain Eukaryota; kingdom Fungi; phylum Ascomycota; class Pezizomycetes; order Pezizales; family Tuberaceae; genus Tuber; species Tuber calosporum. The sequence continues at coordinate 34,821 of QFET01000342.1, read as the reverse complement.
GCTTTTGGACACAGCTTATAGTAACTCTCAATATTAGTCTGACCATCGTTATAGCTTACTATCACAGGACCAATGGATTAATTGAAGGGAGAATCAGAACTGTTTACCAATACGTTATATACTCTATTGTGCCTAAAGGAACCAAGTTGTTTCACTACCTACGCCATGTCCACACTGCAATCAATGCAGCTCCGGGTAATAGCTCAGAACTCTTCTCCTTGAAATCATCTTTAGCAGAATACTAAATCTCCTTCCTAGTATCAGAGGTCTCTCCACCTCAGTGCCAGCAGTGCAGGACATTGCTTAAAAGATTATAAAGAACTAACAACTTTCTACAGATAGACTAAAGAAGGTGAATATATGCCAGACTATGTCCTGTGAAACCAAAAGAAATTATATACCCCCAATTATTCCTAATAAAATAGAATTTATCCTTTAGTCAACTTCCTATATACATAAGAATGAATGAAATCATGAAGTAGTTAGACCTTAGTAAGGATCCTTCTCAATCCCTAAAGGACCTGACAGATATAATTACTTCAAAATCATACTCTCTCCACTGATAGCCAGAATACACTAATAGATCTATCACGGTTATTTTCATATTTACCTGAGACCAAACAGCTTTAAACTTTCTAAGAATACATGATCTGATATCCAAGCAGTCTATCACCATCGATGCTGCTGGACAAAAGCAATATGTCATCGAAAAGATATTTAAAAATCTAATCCATCACAAAAAGAGATAGCTACAGGTCTACAGGACCAGTTATGACCATATTGAAGCAACCTGGAAACTCCTCAATGACCATCAAGGAGGCAGCCCTATCATCAGAATTTACTAGTTTGATACTTACAATAAATATATCCCTTTTAGACTTCCTTGGTTCTATAGCGAGACGTTCTCTGCCTGGACAGTTCATAAACCAGAATATGCTCCCCTCCCAGCTGTGCTTGACTCTAACCCATTTTGGAAACCTCTCCAAGACACTGACTCGTGCTCAGACTCAGATACTTGCACAAAACTCTCCCTCCTAAATACATCCCAGATGGGAAAGTAACAGCTTTTTGATATTATTTTCACTATAATAGCTCGAAGAAAGGTGGTGTAATGGAATTCTACTATATTTCTACTATTACTACAGACTTGATGTTGGTTATTACTTATTTGAGTTTATACCTGATAATCGCTACTATTTACTTGTGCCGCCCTTCATGGTTCTTACTTCCTAACTGGTTATTCTTTCCTTGTTTCCTTTATTATTACCACTCCTTGCTTTTACCCATTTGGGTATCACTATCCTTCTACTATACTTACTGGATTGGTATATTATTAGTGATTGCTTGTTCCTCCATATTTGGATTCCATTACTTGTTTTGTTAGCTCCATCCTGTTGCTTTTAACCCTCTATTTTCAGAATATGGCCACCTTGCGATACTGCCTCTGTTAGCTCATTTGTTGGACAGGATGCCAGCGTTTTTGTTAAGTTTCCCCAGCTAAAATCTTTGAATCCAAAGAGCCTGCAATCCATTAATGATTCAGACTCTCAAGTCTCACTGGATCATCATCTTTAATACTACAAGTTGAATGGTTACTCTATTAGTTCTATACCTTTTACCTTGCCTATTAAAGACCTATCCATCAATACTTTTCCCCCTATCCTAATAGTATATTCAGAGCCCATTTGGAATTCTTGAGATACTTGGGAGTAGGTGACAAGTAGAAGGTTCTCACACATGTAAAGGATATATGTTTACTGATAAAGTTATATGTTTGAAATTCAGTATAATACTCTAAAAGCTGAGTAGTCAGTAAGTCTTTAGGATATTGCTGAAGGTTTTATTTGTTTTTCATCTGTTAAAGGAAATGTAACCAAATACTATTATATATCTACTACAACTATAGACTTGATGGTAATTATTACTTGTTTGGGTTTATACCAGATAAGTACTACCCTTTGATTGTTCTTTCCTACTTGGTTATAAATTCCTAATTGTCTATCTTTACTTATTTTCCTTATCCTTACTCCCTTCTTACCTCTCTCTATTTGGGTATCGCTATCCTTCAACTATAACTACTGGATTAGTATAGTACTAGTAATTACTTGCTACTACTTATTTGGATCCTATTAGTTATTTTGTTAGCTCTATCCTGTTGCTTTCAACCCTCTGTTTTTGGAATATGGCTACCTTATGATACTACCTCTGGTAGCATATTAGTTGGACAGCATATTTCTACTTTTGTATATTTTCCTAGCTATAATCCTTTGTATTTAAAGACCCTAATTCCTTAAGGAATCAGACTCCCAAGCCTCTTAAGACTCTGATCATTCATAGTACAAGTTGAAAAGTCACTTGATTAGTTTCTTACATTGTGCCTTGTTTGTTGAAGACCTATCTATCAATACTCCCCCTATCGTAATAGCATAAATAAACTCCCTGTAAGATTCTTGAGATACTTAGGAGTAGGTTACATATGTCCTCTACCTGTTGAGCTCAAAGGCACCCCACTATCTAACAGCCAACCTACTCTCCTCCGATTACCGCTTCTTGATTCCACTAGGGCCTATGTGATAGTCTTCTCACTTACTCATTTTCTCAATCACTCATCTCTTCTACTACTTCGTCTCTTTCTCTTTGTATCCTCCTCTGTACTCACCACTACTCTATTTGTCTTCTCCTTTGCTAGGTCTACTGCCTCTATTGCTTCTGTGCGCCCTTCCACTACCATCTTCGCTTCTATTGCTTCTCCTATTAGTTAACCATCTTCCTCGCATCTGAGGCTTCTGCCACTACCACTTCCAGTACCACTACCACCACAGGCTCTTGAGCCTCTATTGTTGCCTCCACCTCCTATGCTATCTCTATTTTCTCGGCTATCTCCTTTTGTATACTCTGTTTTTGTCCCTATTTATTCTGAGACTCTCTCTGAATTAGCGTTGTCTACAATAGAGAATACCACCTCCTTTCCAGTTAACTCCCATTCCAGAAGGGAGTGCTACTCTGATTAGACTCAAATACACTATCTTAATCTCTTTACCTTTTTCTCTACCTCCCTTGGTTTCATCATGACTTCCATTAAAGCTAAATTAACATTGGCTACCTTTACTTCCAAATACTTCTAAGATTTTTGCTAAGACTTTTCAGAAGACTTTTATCTCTAAAGGAAAAATAAAAATATTATATAGTATAGATAAAGGTGATATAATTATCACAGAAAATAATAATATACTTTAGAGTAGGATTTTTTATCAGTAAGGACTTGAAGCTATCATGACTGGGTCTCCAAAGATTGCAATTTGTCAAACAGGAAAATGTGACAGATTATAAGACACAGGCTTGTAGTTGTAATAATAATCAAGGAGAGTGTTTGGATTTATCTTTTTAAACACAGTATCATTTTTTGGGTTCTATGACTACCTGAGCTTAACCAAATTCCTTCTACCCAAAACTTAAATGTGTCCTGACTGTTAGGCACAAACGACTTCCTAGAGGACTACATGTCACCCAGCATGGGAAAGAGCAGGAGACCAAACCTCCGCACACAATCATACTTCTGGGGCCCTAGCGATGGCCATTGGAGTCGACATGGCACCTTGTGCAGTTGCTTGTTTACATGGAAAAACGAATAATTAGAGCACCTCTTGAAAACATGGATACATCGTCGCTGTCCGTCTGACCGGATGCTTGTCATAGGATATATAAGAGAATATCTCTGGATGCGTTAGGGAAAAGGAAACGAGCGATTTCATATAGTACTCGCAGAGTTATAGCCCTTTGAAGTTAGGAGGACAATAAAATGCACTGCGGGGCTCTGAGTCGGTAATGCACTGGCTATAGGAGATAAATAGAGAATAGTCCTGAACCCTAAATGAATGTCTATAAAAGGTTCACAGAGCCTATTGGAATATGTTGATAAGAAGAGGCAGTCAAAGTCAAACTGTTATTGAACTGATCGTCAAGACTAGTTATCTGGAAAGCCAGCTGCAGGATTGGCTAACCTGGGGCGAAGCAGTATTAGTCAACAACCAACCTGGCCCCTTGTTGTTCCAGGAACTATTAGGGAGTTTCTAATGGGACGGTCATAGTTCGAAGAGCAGAATGAAGACTGACATCTCGGACTAAGTGGTCGACTACCCCCATGGAGAATGAAGAGATGTGATCACACCATTAGCTGTAAGGGGAAGAAAGTATTTAGGGTCAAAGGGGGTTCAATCTTGGTTGTGGATAGAGGAAAATAGTGACGAGATATTTGTTTATATGTAAACCCTAGGTAGTCCATGAATACTCAGATGCGGGATATAAATATCAAAGTGCCTCTTGAGCTTTACCCATCGTCAAGCAAAGGAGAAGAGATCTTATCAATATCTTAAGCTTTACTTAAAATCTTTATTACTTTATCTACAAGCCTTCCATGATAATCTCTGTTTACGAAGAAAAGATTATAAGCCAAGTACGATTCGCTTGCACTTAGAATCAACTACCCTTAACAGTATATTTGTAACAGAATCCTATTATGTTTCTACTATTACTACTGACTTGATGTTGATTATTACTTATTTGGGTTTATACCTGATAAGCGCTACTATTTAGTTGTCCCTTCCTACTTTGTTATGACTTCCTAACTGGTTATTCTTTCCTTGTTTCGCTTATCACTACCGCTCCTTGGTTCTACACATTTGGGTATCGCTATCCCCCTGCTATACCTCCTGGATTTGTATAGTATTAGCGATCTTTTGTTCTTTCTTGTTTGGATTCCATTACTTGTTTTGTTAGCTCTATGCTGTTGCTTTTAACCCTCTGTTTTCAGAATATGATTACCTTGTTATGCTGCCTCTGTTTGCATGTTGTTGGACAAGATGTTTGCGCTTTTGTATAAGTTTTCCTAGCTACAATCTTTTGTATTTAAAGAGCCTGCAATCCCTTAAGGATTCGGACTCTCAAGCCTTACAGGACTATCTTCTTTAATACTACAAGTTGAACGGTCACTCTATTAGTGCCATACCTTTTACCTTGTCTATTGAAGACTTATCTATGGACGCTTCTCCCCCTATCCTAATAGTATGTTCAGAGTCCCTTTGGGATTCTCGAGATACTTCGGAGTAGGTTACATTTTTTAACCTAGACTTAAGTATACCTTTGATCTTCTGCAGAGGACTGATCACCCTTCGCCTCCCTTGACCCTGCAGTACAAGTACACCTCCCTCTTTCCATGAAGGCCTTGAGCGGACTCCTAGTGAGATTAGCTCACCTTAGCTAGCAACTATTTCGCTTCCTAGAGATACCAGAAGGCACTTCACTAGAGGATCAGTAGCATCCTCATCAGGACCCCAAAGTCAAGCGCCAGTACCCCCACCTGCTCCAGCATCTGAGGATTCAGAACTATCTTTAGTAGATAGCAGCAGCAGCGAAGAAGAGGACCAAGACCAAGTCCAAGCTCCACACCAAGTCCAAGACCAAGCCCAAGTCTAAGAACAAGTCCAAGAACAGCTCCTCCAAGAAGTCCAATCCAAGAAAGACCCAAGCTCAGAATCAGAATCAGATTCCGGCCCAGAGGAGGCTCGAGGACCAGCACCCCCAGCTTCGCCACCTAGACCACCCAGTCTACCAGGAGAACCCAGAGAACCAAGCCCTGCACCAGATGATATACCTAGTCCACCAAGACTACCTAGTCTACCAAGTCCACCTAGCAATCCAAGCCCTGCACCCATCGGCATGTCAGTCCCCCTAGAGGGAAATAATCGTCCTAAATAGCCTGCGCCAGTTACATTTACAGGTGAAGAAAAATTTGAGACCCATTGAGAATCAACTCATGGTTCAACACAGTCCATCGATACATCGCCAGCTTTGGCACAACTGACAATGCCCCTGAAGCCCTGCAATACTATGGAGCCTATTGCAGAGAATAAGCCCTCGATAAATTCACTCAATATGAAGCATCCCAAGGAGACCACCCAGTTGCTGGACTCAAACAGAAATTTGAGACCTACTTCCTTCTTTCCACATCCACTGATACCATCTATGAATAGTAGATATAAGTCAAGCAAACTACTGGTGGAAAAACAGGACAGATTACCGATACTGAAATCAGACTTGAAACCTTGAGAGACAGTCTCCCACAAGGAATAATTTCAGCCTATTCAGCGACACAGAGACTTCTAGATGCCATGGATATCAAGCTCAAGAAATAAGTGAAACCACATATCACTTATGACACCTCCTTTGATCAGCTAGTGGAGATAGCAGAAAAGTGAGATGCAATTGCCCACTCTACAGGACTGTATGGAAATCGTCAAGGAAATCCAACCACTAATGCAGTTTCCCAACAAGCACCCAAGCACCCCCAAAATAACACTGAGCGAAATCAACCAAGGTTATCCAACAATACCTCTCAGCATCCAAGAGTATCATAGGCTGAGAAGGATCGGTGGAGAACAGACAATGACTGTTACAATTGTGGAAAACATGGACACTACTCCGATAACTGTTTTGAGAAGAAGAAGCTTAGGAGCATCCAGCGGCGAGTAAACGGAGGCCCAGGCGGAACCAGGAGACCCCAGAATGCCAGGAGAACATACCACACCCAGGAAGACGATCCCAATTCAAAGGAATCAGTCACAGTTACCACAAACTATGCAGGACCTAATGGAACTCAATCCCAAGCCCTCGAAGCATTCATCACTGTCAATGGCCATAAAGTCAAGGCACTATTCGATACAGGAACCACATGAGACAACTTGATATAAGGAAAGTTTGTCACTACCCACCAAAGACCTAGCAGATACCTCGAGAACTCTATCATCCTGAAGATGGCAGTTAAAGGATCACACTCATCAATCAAATATGTTGCAAAGCCTGTCATACAGATTGACAAGGAAAGTGGAGATATCTCTGAAGCCCTAGTTTGTTCCATGGACAACTATGATATCTACCTAGGAATACCTTACCTTACTGCACACCATACTGTAATAGATTGCGGAAAATCTATTATCACCCCTCCTGACAAGGATTCACCTTCTCTTGCAAGAAAGCTACACATACACTATTTTCAGCCATGAATGAAGCAGATGCTCCGGACTTCATTTCCGAGTTTCCTACAGTATTCCCAGGCAAGAAAACAGCGCAATTACCACCCTTGAGAGATGTCAACCACCACATCTAGCTGAAAGATACAATTTCGGACCATAATCTGAGATTCTTCACATTCCCTGACAAGATCTTGCCAGAATACAGCGCATTAATCGAAGACTGGAAAGCCAAAAGAATGATTTACCCAAGCGAGGCACACAACTCAGTCGACATATTCCCAAAGCTGTAACCCAATGGCGAAATAAGACTGCTTGCAGACCTTGTACCTAGGAATGATATTACTATCAAGGACCATGGAGCGATTCCCAACCAAGCTATGATACTCAGAACTGTTACCAGAGCAAATTTCAGATCTACCATAGACCTAGCATACTTGTACTTCCAAATTCGAGTTCTCCCCAGCGATGAGAAATACAACACTATCAAGACACCCTTTGGATCCTTTGCATGCAGGGTTATGCTGCAAAGAGATGCCAATGCCCCTGCTACAGTTATAAGAGTTATAGAGTTTGTCCTAGATGGATTTATTGGAAAATTTGTTTGGGCATACATGGATGACATTACCATCTACTCAGAAACAGTTGAGGACCATATTTCGCACATCAGATTAGTCTTAGGAAGACTGAAGCAGCACCAAATCAAGGCATAACCAGCCAAGTGCAAATTCTTCGCCACCAAGCTCTCACTCCTAGGACATGTTATAGATGGAAGAGGAATTCATGCAAACCTAGAAAAAATTTGATCCATCCAGGACTGGCCCACACCAAAATCTAAATAGGATGTTCAGACCATTATTGGAGTTGTGATATATCATGTACAGTTCCCTCCACACTTTGCCTCCACCACCGACCCCATCTCAGACCTAATTTCCTAAGATGTGTTAGAATTGCGACCCCTGTATGAGGAAGCCTTCAAACAGGTTAAGCGCCTGACTAAGGCGACAATTCCGCTCTGCCCCATCTCATATGAGACATCAGCTGATGCAATATGCCTCGTTACTGACACCTCTAAGGTTGGATCAGGAGCATGGGTAGGCTAAGGACCCTCCCCTGAGAGAGCATACACTGCCGCATTCCACAGCAGAAAGTTTGCTACAAGTCAGCTCCACTACCCTGTCTATGAATTGGAACTTTTAGCGATTGTGGATGTTATTGAGGTATTCCATCTGATTCTATATGGCACCAAGTTCAATGTTATGTCAGATAACAAAGCACTATCCTTTTTCCTAAAGCAGACTGACCTACCTTACTGCCAAACTCGATAGCACATGTTTCTGCTATCTTATGATTTCGATATCATACACATACCTGTCAAAGATAATGTCCATGCAGATGCAGTTTTAAGGATCTATGAAGACACCCTAGCTGAAGAAGACTAAATACTCGAGGACCCTACAGAGAAGAAGCCTATAAAAACCCCCTCCTCCACCATGAATAGTGTATTAAGACACTACCTTGACATCGCCTATGCCCAAGACCCTTCTTCTGCCCTTACTCTTCAAATACACTCTTGCATTCTTACACCTGAACACCACCCATGGGGAACTCATATCATGGCACCAGTTAAAACCCCTCCAGCTCTCCAGAAGCGAGTCACTACTCAGATTCTGTTGAACAAGCTATGGACAAAGCAGCAGATACCCTTGTGCTTGCAACTGATGTCATTCAAGGTTGTGAAATCGTCGAGACCTTCTCCTATCTCAACAACCCTAAATAGCCATACCAAGCCACTGTACTTATTGAGCGAGCTAAAGCTCAATTGTTTGGCCTAGCGGCGAGAATTAACAATCAGCCAGGAGATATGGACCAACCACTGCATCCAGATGCTATCACCAACTGCTTTAAACGAATCTATAATTTTATCACCCAATTGCAATCCCTTGCAGTCACCACCTCTGGAAATATCGCCCCCTGCAGCACACCTACTGAACCTGACCCGCAGCCCACACCAGTCACCTCTCGACCCCTAGTCAATGAACTGGACTGATTTCTTGAATCTAATAGACACAGAGCCATGCACTGGACTGCCTGTGTCTGGGAGGAGTTCCAAACCCACATGAATGGAAAGAATATATGATACTTTCCCTCAGGATCTCGCGATATTCTAGGACCCTTACCTCTTTACTCTTCCTCCAACTTTGTCTCCCCTAATCATCCCAAGTGCAGAGCAGAGCACAGATGGGCTGTTCCACCTCCCCTCCACGATGATGATGGCTACCCAGTCTTTCATACAGTTATTGATAAGGGAAAAGAAAGAGAAATACTGGATATCAACCAAGGATGGGAGCTACCTACCTCAGAAGCACCTGTCGATTATGTGGACTATATCTTTGATCCGTCCTCTTCTCAGCTTGACCTTCGCGCCTTTCAGCTTATCAACTACATGAAAGGAATATGGTACTCCAGCATTCGAAATGCTACCCAGAATGACCCTCTCCTTGAGGTAGTTACCAATACTATCAACCACCCTGACTGGCTCTTATATGATGGAGTTCTCATCAGAAAGGGGAAGGATGACAGTAGAGACTGTCCTTATATCCCCTATGAAGTAAGCTATCAAGGTGCTAACATCAGAAGCGAAATTGAACGCATTACCCTTGAACAAAAGGCACATATAGGTTGGCAGAAATGTTTTGAATATGCTTCAAGACACTTCTGCTGGCTCTCCATGAGGAATGATTTTAAAGACTATGTTCACTGATACCACCTATGACAGCTCAACAAGCAATCTACAACTGTCACTGAAGGATCAGTCACCCCCCTCCCTGTCCCCAGGCAGCCATTCTCGTCCCTTTCAATTGACTATGCAGGACCCTTCCCTAGCGATTCCAAGCATGAACTCATCATGGTAGTTTTGGATCGATTCAGTGGCTTTACCTAGCTCATACAAGTCTCCCATAACACCACAGCTGTTGAAAAAGCACACTCCCTCATTGAGCGAGTCTTCTCCAATCATGGTTTCCCTACCTCTCTAGTCTCAGATATAGACTCCAAGTTTACCTTACGCTTTTGGACACAACTTATGGCCAATATTAATGTTGGTCTCAACATGGCTACAGCTTACCATCACGTGACCAATGGATAGACTGAGCGTAGAATCAGAACTGTTCACCAATGCCTTATGCACTATGTCAAACCTTAAGGAACCAAGTAGGTTCGCCACCTACCAGATGTTCAGACTGCAATCACTGCAGCCTCCAGCGATAGCAAAGAACTCTTCCCCTTTGAAATCACCTTTGGCAGACTCCCAAACCTCCTCCCTAGTGTCAGAGTTCTCTCCACTTCAGTACCAGCAGCAGACGAGATTGCTTCAGAGATCATGAAGAATTATCAACTTGCCAGAGATGCACTCAAGAAGGCCTGAGCATGCCAAATCACCTCCAGCGAAAATAGCAGAAAGGATGGACCCCCAATCATCCCTAACAAAACTTAAGTTATACTTAAGTCAGCACCCTATGTCCATAAGGTTGGACAAAATTACAAGCTAGTTGGACCATGGCTAGGACCTTTCTCATTGAGCGAAGGACCTGATAGACACAACAACTACCAAATCATACTCCCCTCAGTGATGGCAGGAATCCACCCATGGATCCATCGCAGCCATCTTCGTATTTACTTAAGAACCAACCCCTTTGCCTTCCTAGGAACACCTGAACTCATATCCAAAGAGCCTGTCACAATCGATGCCAGTGGACAAGAGCAATGGGAAATCGAAAAGATACTGAAAGATTGAATCTATCGCAGAAAAAGACAGTTCTTAATCCTTTGGAAAGGCTATGACGAAATTGAAGCATCATGGGAACCCCTCTACAGCCTAGAAGGTGCCAGCACCCGCATCAGATCCTACTGGTTCGATACCAATAATGAATCTATACCTTTCAGACTCCCTTGGTTCCATGGCGAGACGTTCTCTGCCTGGACACTTCAGAAACCAGACTATGCCCCCCTCTCACCTGAGCTTGACCCTGACAGATTTTTGATGCCTCTCTAGGACTCAGACTACTCAGAATCCGATACCACCACTACACTCTCCACGTTGAATGAATCTGAGATAGAAGGCTAACCTCTTCATGGTATTGTCTTCGCTACTATGGAGCTTATAAAGGTGTAAGGTCCTGACACCAGTGATGGATATATGTTTACTGATTAAGTTATATGTTTTGAAATTGAGTGGAATGCTCTGAAGGCAGGTTGGTCATTAAGCCCTTTAGGATATTCCTTATTGTTTTATTTGTTTTATTTCTTTTAATGGGAATGTAACGGAATCCTAATATGTTTCTACTATCACTACTGACGTGATGTTGGTTATTACTTATTCGGGTTTATACCTGATAAGCACTACTATTTGGTTGTCCCTTCCTACTGGGTTATGACTTCCTAACTGGTTATTCTTTCCTTGTTTCGCTTATTACTACCCCTCCTTGCTTCTACACATTTGGTTATCACTATCCCCCTGCTATACCTACTGGATTTATATAGTATTTGTGATCTCTTGTTCCTTATTATTTGGATTTCATTACTTGTATTGTTAGCTCTATCCTGTTCCTTTTAACCCTCTTTTTTCAGAATATGGTTAACTTATTATGCTGCGTCTGTTAGCATGTTGTTGGACTAGAAGTTTGCTCTTTTGTTTAAGTTTTCCTAGCTACAATCTTTTGTATTTAAAGAGCCTGCAATCGCTTAAGGATTCGGACTCTCATGCCTCACAGGACTATCATCTTTAATACTACAAGTTGAACAGTCGCTCTATTAGTTCCATACCTTTTACCTTGTCTATTCAAGACTTATCCATTGACGCTTCATCTCCTATCCTATTAGTATCTTCAGAGTCCCTTTGGGATTCTCGAGATAACAGGGAGTAGGTTGCAATATTGATATTTCATGTTGTTACCAACGCTCAATATTCTCTTATGCCTAGAGAATACTTGGACGCTAAAAGTTTTCATCAGTGCAAACTGTGTGGCACTGTCGACCTCTCGACTTTGACAATGTATTGCCTATCTGAAGTTAAGAGTACGCACTTGACCTCCATGCAGTAGCTCTCCGACAACCGCAGCGCATACAGAGAAAATACACTAAACTCATTTATCGACAATATGCACGTTGATCACTACTTTTACCAAACGAAAATAGAAATCTACGGTTAAAAAATAGAGAGAACCTTCAGTTCTTTCAGCTTGACACTGACTCCTCTTACACTATCTGCTTGGAAACTTGGAAGACATCCACTCTCCTCTTTAATAATGTCCTCCCGACAATTGACTGTGGACACAGACAAGGACATGTCTAATATCAATGATGTATCCCTAGTGGGAAGTGACTATACACCTGGACGGTCCAGGTCGCCATTGGTTCTCCATAATCTCTCACCACTTAGTGCAGTGAGAAAATCACCTTTAGGCAATCGTTTGAGTACCCCTCGACCTCCTGACTGTTCAAATGTGTTAGGTCGGTTGTAGTTCCCTGGATGTGGAGCTAATGGAGGTGGATGGAATGTAATCGCTGTTGTGCGGTTGGTAGGTGTCGTACTCGGGTCCAATTCCAAAGTCTTACTGTATGATTGCAGGTCTATTGGAAAGGAGGAAGGATGGACGGTCGCAAATTGGGATTCCGGAGCAGGTGTTGTACTTGGCACTTCCGTATGTTCAATCGTTTTAGTGGTCCAGTGTATCTGTCGTGTTTCAGATATCGTATGTTGCGAGGGGATGTATATCCGGTATATCTTGTCAGAGGATGTGTATCCAACAAGATAGCCTTCGATCGCCCAGGGCTGTAGCTTTGTTCCTGGTTTTCTGGTCTCCTCATGTATGTGGACGAAGCATTTGGTCCTGTATGGGCGCAGGTGGTTGATCAACGGCTTTTGGTTGTAGAGAGATTCATAGGGCGTTGATCCTCCTATGGATCGGTTGGGAAGACGGTATCTGAGGTATACGGCAGTTGCGATTGCTTCTGCCCAAAGTCGTAGAGTTAAACCTTTTAACATGGATCTAGTGGCGGTTATTATAGTCCTGTTATACCGTTCAGCAACGCCATTTGATTCTTGTGAGTAGGGTGGAGTTTTGTCAGAAGTATTCCATGCGCCTGAAACAGGTTTAGCATTTCATGGTTCACGTATTCACTACCGTTATCAGTTCTGAATCGTTTGATTATGGCGTTATCTTGGGTTTGTCGCTCCTGGATGAACTGTTTGAAGATTTTTACCGTATCGGATTTTACCTTGATGGGGTAAATCCAGGTGTATCGTGTGCAGTCATCAAAGGTGATATAGTACCAAGAATTACCTGAGGATGGTGTCGAGAATTTTCCACTTAAGTCTGAGTGAATTAACTAGAAGGGGCTTTGGCAAAGGTGCTGTGTTGGTTCAGGTTTTCATTTGAACGACTTTGAGGTAATGCAAGTTTCGCATTGCCAACCCGTAGGAACCTTAGGGATATGGGGTGTGTCGGAGTATTTGTCGGAGTAAAGGTAGGCTGGTGAGGGATGACCCAAGGCTTCATGCCACTCCTGATAGGTTATTTTGTATGCCTGTTACTTTCTTTCCTGCACGACATAATCTTGTCCGTCAAGCTTGCCCCATAAAACCTCTTTATTCTCTCCCATGACATACATGTCCTTCCCTGAACTGCGTAAAGAAAACCCTTTTCCGAAAGAAATGATAGCGTGCCACGATAACAAATTGCATTGACCAAACTTAGGAACCCAGAGAACACGTTCAAGAATAACAGGATATACATGGCCATTAGACGTTTTAGCCATGAGCTTAACTGTTCCTCGGCCGCATGCCTCTATTACAGAATCATCGCCTAACTTGATGTTTCCTTTTTCTGGTTAAAAGTTTATAAGAAGGTCTAGGTTGCTTGTCATATGTGAGCTTGCGCCTGTATCGATTACCCAATTGTGTGGGTGAGGGGTCTTTCGCGTAGTGGTAAGGGTTGAGGATGTACTAACCAGTTTGGATGTCTCTTCCTTGCCGATCTTGGCGGTGTCAATCACCGTCCTTTTCTTCTTCTTTTGGTTATCGGTCTTGAGTTTGTGACACTCTTTCCAAGAATGCCCTTCATTGCATGCAGAGGGGTAATACTTTTTGCAGTATGAGCATTCCTTAGCTATGACCGATGTGCTATTTCCCTTTAGTTAGGGTTGTTCCTTCCCTTTTCCTTTAACAGTCGCGGTTTTATACGGCTTGTCTTCTTCAGAGTTAACCTAAGTTTTAAGGTCCAACAACCTGTTATAGACATGGTTGTAGGTAAGGTCCTCCTTGGTTTGGAGGTTGTCGACGATGTTGTTCATCGACTCGGGAAGGGACCGGAGAAGGACAGCAGCTTTTGCTTCCGATGACTCGAATACCATATTAAATGCAAAAGGTAGGTTGTAACGGTCATTTTCGGTGGCAGAGGTGCAACAGTGTTGCATGCGGTTCCTGAGGGTGTCGAACTTGCCGATGTGATCAGCGATGGGTTCAGACATCTCGTATTTAGTATCGAGAACAGTGTTGAGTTGGTCGAAGAAGGAGAAGGTGTTTTCTCTGTCAAATTTATCCTGGAACACTGTCCAGATTGCCTGCGGTGTTTTGTGGGTTGACAGGAGCATGAGCCATTTTGGATCTATGGTCTCGAGGAAGTAGGCCGATGCCCACTGGTAGCGATCGCGAAATTCATCTATAGGGTCAAATTCGTCAGATCCCCGTCTTTATCCTGTATTTCATTGGGGATGGTTTCCGTTCCTTGCACAATGTCCCTGCAGTTGAACAGTCCTAGGACGTACTCGGAGATGTCACGACATGTGCGGTAGTTCTCTGGCCCAGTCAGCTTTGGGATGGAGCTGAGTTTTTAGCTGGGTGCGAAGCCGCGTTTAGAGTTAATAGCGTGTGTCTGTGCCCTTTGGTGAAAGGGCAGAGGGGTTACTGGGGGATTGTCTGTCGAAGGTTCAGGGAAGGTGGTTAAGGCTGAGGCCATGGTGGATTTTGGTTACACAAGTTGTGTTCTTCGAATCATTCTCTGTGACCACACACCCCCTTTAAGTCCACACAACTTTTATCAAGCCTGAAAGTAACACGTTCGCCTATCAAGGATTTTTCTGGGAGTGTCCACCCTCAGATGTGTTAACTTCCAGGTAGTTGATAAAGTGTGCGGGGGAGTGGTGGGTAATGCTTGCGCGCACAAAGAGTGGGTAAAGAAGGAGACGGAGGCGAACAGTGAAAGGAGCTCGGTTAAGTAGTGGTTAACGCCGAGAGTGTTTCGCCGAGACTTGTGTAATGCCGAGGCCGAGAATGTCTGGTTTCTCAAGAAGGAGCGTTTCGTCTGGTCGATATTTCGTGCCGAGAAATAAACTTTACCGAGAAAAATCTTTCGTGGTATTATTCTGGTGGAAAACGTGGATTGATGGCAGGACGGGTTTCGCTTCGTTGACTGTGAGGTTTCGTGGTCTGTTGTAGGGTATAAATGTATATCCTAAAGATATAGGAGGCCCGGGCTCATAACCTGTTCAAATGTGTATGGGCACGATCTTATATCTATCGGAATATACTAACGCAATACTAAGTGAGTATTGCGGGCATGCCTTGATGAGGAGAGGTAGATTTATGAAGGTTGATTGGTAGGTAGTCTGTTCCTTATTCTTCTAAGCGAGAAAAGTGGGTGGTAGCCCCTATATATACAAGAGTGCGCCCTCCCGTTATCTAAGAGAATATACAAGGGAAAAATATAAGTACGAACGTGTCTTACTGTAACGTCAGTAGGAAAAACATAAGTGCGAACGTATTTGACCCTGAAAACCTGCCAAGAAAATCCCAAAAGTTTGTATAAAACTAAAGTGGTGTGAGGGGTTTTGTTGTGGATCATAAGATATAAAGGACGGAACAATAACCGTTAAAATATGTGATAAGCAACCGAAATACCCCGAATCTCAGATAAAGAAATATACATCAGAATCCTTATCGTAATAATGAAATATAACAGAAATAAATGCATAGTATGTCCTAGCTGTAGTAATGTATGCGGTGTAATAGGTATTGCCGAAACACTAACCAAGTAAGAGAATATACGATATGTTCAAGGAAATATTCATATGAAAACGAATAAGAAATTCAAACACTGACGCCATAAACCCTGCCTTGGAGAAACTAGTAGAATGTATAGTGCAAGCCATGGGCTACTTCGACTAAACCCTACAGGAGTTGGAAGATAATACTCATCTTGACTACAACGTACAGTCTTGCCAAGCGCAAGTACAGGCAGACCAGCTTTAGCAGCTTGCACACCACATAGCAATCGGTAAGCAAATCATGGTTGAAGAACTAAAACTGGTCCAGACGGAGTTGGAGATACTGTCAGCAGAAAACATCATTCTGCAAGTAGCAACAACTGAGAAGCTAGAAGCAAAGTTAAGAGCTCAGGAACAGCGAGATACATATCATCAAGCTGTAAGTACCTAGCTTCTTACTAACATTGGTGCAACAGGGCAGGAATCTCTCGACTGAGATCACCCATAAGATATGCTAGCCAGCCATAAAGCGGAACTTCTGCAATGGTAGGTTGCAGCAAAGAAAGATCATGAGAAAACAAGAATAGAGGTAAGCGAACTCTTCCATCACTTATAACCAGAGCTTATTGAAAGAGAGGCCAATGTCAACCAGCAAAATACGGCATCAAACCAGATGAGTCAAATATTAGCACAAATACTTCATACAGTAATGCAACTAGGAGTTGCTAGAAACCCACCTACTGTGTGGGTACTAGTGTAACCACAACCTATGTAAAACCCTGGGTTGGAAAAACGAACTACAGATGATGGAACGGAAGAATTCCGCTTCATTTCCTCTCAAAAAATAGGAAAAAGGAGTGGATCACAGTGAAGGAAACAACAATATTGGAAAAGCACCAGCACTGCCTCTTCCAGCGAATGCACCTAACCCAGCAGACGATGACCCTGGCGCAGAAGACGGTTGTGGCGCCATTATATAAGGTGGTGAGCCATTAAGAAAACCCTGACCAGGTCAAAAGTTCGAATACGAAGCAGATGCATGAGTAGACCAACTGGGACAGGCATTAGCCAAAACTAATCAGTGGCAAGCAGATCCACCTTTCAAATTTGGAAACAAGCCTACCAGGACGTGCAAGTATGGTTATTAAATTGTAAGGACTACTTTTTTAAGAAACCCAAGGCAATGGGAAGGCAATGAAGAGGGCATCAAGTTTGCTTAGGGAAGGATAGAGGGAGGTGAGGTGGCTCCTTTCGCGGTAACTTACCGAAACAAAATGACAGAGGACCTCGAATTCACAAAATATGAGGGATATGATCTTTGTGCTAACATTCGAGCTGACATTTCAGAACGATTCTCAGAATTTCACAATGCACAAAAGGCCTTAGCCTAGATGGTAAAGGTCCAGTATACAGAAGATATAGAAAAATATCTCTTTACTATGGAATACCATAACATCGAAGCAGAAGTCCTGGGTATCGCTAGGATAACCCAGATTCAGGGGCAACTTCCTATTAAGGCCATGCGTACGCTATCAGTTGAGAACCATGATTTGGATAGCAAATATATCAAGGCAATCCGCAGAGTTACCAATGTGGATGAATCGTTCAAGAGACAACAAGGGTTACTCCCGAAAAACGGCCTGTGAAAAGATGACACCCAGAAAAGCAAACAAGAGGAAGTATCCAAGTCTAGCAAGACCACTGCTTGAAATAAATATGAATAACCTACACGGTGGCTGAAAAAGCCAGTTACAAATTGAAGAAATAAGTGGAATAAGGGGAAACAGCCCGAGCTGTAGGAAAGGTTGAGCACACAAATAGGGTTGAGCCTCATAAAGGAATCTCTAAGGACAAAATTGGAAAGCGAAAGAAAGCCAATCAATGCACAAGTTGCACTTTGGCCAACCATAGTTCGAAGTTCTTAAGGAAACAGGCCTAGGTATCGGTTATAGGACAAGAAAGGGAAAATTTCAAACCCCAATATCGAAGACCCCAGGGAATAATGGCAACATAGGGGCAAATGGCACGTAGAACAAGGGTCAACCAAGTCAACTGACCCAGAATTTGAGAACTGGATGACATGGATGAAACCTAAAATAGGTTTTCAGGCACTGGCAGTGACGGCGAATGGGTACTCAATTATGGACCACTTACCAAAACTGAAATCAACAATGAGGTTCTACCTTTGCAAGGTCCAACTATCAGGTATTCCGCACTCCTCAATGAGAAACTCAAAAGCCAAGTGAGAGTCATGAAAAGCAATCCAAACTTATGAGAGTAATGCAGACCTGAGAATAACTGGTGAGCAAGAAGCTATTACCTTAGATGGCGGCTCGTGGTATTCTGGAACTAACTCTGGGAATCTTAAAACCAAAAAGAACAAAGCCTTGCACAACATTTGGTGTATATTGGACCTCAGTACTGAAGACGGTCAATTACTCCAATGTTTGTACAAAGGCATAAATTCCTACCTATGCTCTATGGAAGAGTGAATTGACCAGAGATAACAAATACTTCTTAAGAATAACATAGAGTAACAAGTCTAGCTTGGATTATGACAAGCCTTCCAGGAACGAACATTAATAATAGGTCAGCTGGACAACAGCATAATCATAGAAATAGAACAGAATTTTAAACATTAAGAAAAAAGAAGTTAGAGGAGATTGATAAACTATGACTACACAATTTACACACTAATTGGAGCAGGGTAAATCCATCCTGTACCTGGACTCCGGATTGGTGAACAGGTCAGACACGATAGACTCATAAGGGAATTGAGGCGATGCGCGAAGAATGCCCTAAGTACAAGAAAGCTGACTATTACCTAATGATATGAGTTTGGCTCTAGTTAGCCAAAGGCTGGTGCCAGAGCAAATGGCAGGTGTATCAGAACCCTTCGGCAAAGGGTAATGACTGCTGGTAGTAGCCTGCCCGGTACACTAAAGACCAGATTTCAATTTGTCTGAAGAGGCTTTAATAGCTGAAACTGTCCAGGGATGGTAACAAACACCCTAGTTACCAAAATAATGAACATGTCATACCAGAGACCCGCAAAGGCCCTAAGTAACCATAACAAAAGAAACCAAAAGGAAATAGACGCCCCACAATATTATTCCTGTCAAAAAGGCAGGGCAACCATAGAAGCGAATAGAGAAAGGATCCAGCCTCATATGCTATTAGACTCTGGATCTATTATATTCCTAATTAACCAAGAACTGGTTAACAATATCGCTTGCTATACTACACACACCCCTATAGCTTAGATAATTATACCTTTGAAAGAACCAGAGGATCAACTGGGGAAAATCATTATACACATCTCATGCTGTTAGATACTAGGAGCAATACCCACCGATCTCATTTTACAGGCGAAATTGCTAATGCTGTCAAGTATAACTTAATATCCCCTTTGAATTATGGCATACAGATCATCTTATAACACACATTGAGGATATGCAAAAATAAGTATTTAAAAATGAACAATGTTAGAGTTATGTTAATGAAGAAGGCATAGACCTGACGTTGGAATAGGACGAAACTGTATCCTCTGGCCCAAAAGCCTGGTATATGGGAGGAATCAAGGGTGCATGCCATTTGCTACCAGATGTATCCGATCTTTGGAAAATCCCTTTGGAATACCATGACTTCAAATGGGGTTTTGCATCAGAGACCGCTGAGAACCTAGCAGGCTGAAGAACCTTTGACCACCCAATTGATTTGATACCCGGCGCAGTACCACTCTGGGGCCCAATATATCCTATATCAGCCTACCAGCTAGTTTTGCTAAGTAAATACCTGGAGAAAATACACAATCAGGGGAAAATTGTAGAAAGCAAATCTCCAGCAGGGGCACCAATTTTATTTGTCCCTAAACCTGACAGTTCAATGAAGCTCTGTGTGGATTACCGACAGTGAAATAAACTCAGGGTGGTGAACAAATAACCGTTATCTCTCATGAGTGAACTCCACAACCAGGTTACTGTGACCCAAATATTCACTAAACTCGACTTGAAAGATGCCTATCACCTCTTAAGAATCAAGGAAGGAGATGAGTGGAAAACAGCATTCTGCACCCGATATGGCAACTTTGAATACAATGTAATGCCATTTGGGTTGGTGAACGCACCGGAAACATTTCAGTCTATGATGAACTAAATTGTAAATAAGTTTTTAGATCAAAGGGTAGTGTTATGCCTTGATGATATCCTAATTTACACAAAAACGGCATAGAAATACGTTATATTAGACAAAAAGGTTCTTTCTCGATTGGAAGAATCTGATATGCTAGTATCAACTACTAAGTTTGTTTTTCAGGTAGACAGAGTTGAATTATTGGGATATATTGTGGCAATCGATGGGGTTATGATAAGTGAGAGAAAAGTCGAAATCATTAAAAATAGATAGGTACTGTGATCCATGAAGGAGGTACAAATATTAATTTGCTTTGCCAATATTTACTAACGTTTCATTAAGATTTCTCTAAAATCTGCAAACCTATTACCGAAAGTCAAAAGGACACCGTAGGAAATTTAGCTGGGAACCAGAACATGATGGGGCATTTGAGGAACTTAAACAAAGATTCATATCAGTCACAATACTATGTCATTTGTGACCAGACAGAGAAACTATGGTCGAAACGGATACTAGTGATTTTGTGCTACGATGTGTCCTGTCGCAGTGGAAGGACAAAAAACTGCATCTGGTAGCATTCCACTCAAGAAAGCTGAGCCTGGCAGAACAAAACTATAATATCCATGAAATGGAGCTCCTTGCGATTGTAGAGGCATTCAAGAAATGGAAGCAGTACCTGGTAGGAACAGAAAAACTACTCAATATCTATATGGACCACCAGAACCTACAGGATTTCCTACGACTAAGATATAGTCTCTACGACAAATACAGTAGGCTCAAATACTAGCGTACTAAAATTTCAACATCATCTATCGATCAGGGAAACAAGGTGGAAAGGTACATGCATTGAGTGGACAGATGAAGTACTATTCCGAGGAGGGAGCTGTGCATAGCAAATAGTCAATACTTAAGCCTTCCCATTTTCAAATTATACAGTACATGTGAGTCAACCAGAAAGGGAGGAAGGATTAACTGGCGCAGGGACAACAGGTTCCTTGCAGGTAAAATTGCTATCATCAGAAGCACGAATACCTACAAAGGGCTACTGACTTGCTACGGGGTATGACCTATACGCACTCATAGATTTCATAATCCCAACCAAAGGACAACTACTGGCAGAAACGGGAATTGCAGTAGGATTGTCACAGGGAACATACACACGGTTACCACTGCGAGGTAGCATGGCAGCGAAGCATGGGATCAGCATTGGCGGAGGAGTAATTGACGCTAATTACACCGGAAAAGTAAAGGTGATTATGATTAACCATTGTAAACAAGATTGCCAAATGTGAATAGGGGACCGAATAGCACAGATGATTATTGAAAATATAAACACATCTTTGGCAATGGAAGTCGATAGACTAGAAATCACAGAAAGAGGAAAGGGCGGATTCAGAAGCACAGATCTCTCACCAAGACAATCCCCGGCCACATACACCAAGGTAGTAGTAGCCTACCTGCAAGCCAACCAAGCTAAAGGTTAGTTTCTCAATGAGATAGCCCACCAAGCAAGTCAGGATCAGGCAATAGTCCTGATATACAATGCAATAATATTCAAGGTCGATATTAGAAAATATGACTAAGAGCTATTAAAACCCATCTCAAAAGCAGGACAGGATCTTCAAGATTGGCAAAAATGCAAGAAGGAATTTTAGACATTGACAAACGAGGGCAAATCACTACCAAGTTACTGGGTTATTACCAAGTAACTAGGCGAATACGGAAGGATTGATAAACTACCAGAATTGTGTATATATTCTAGAAAATGAGCAGCTGCAAACAGTTATTGCCAAGGGATGACATGATTCAAAGGTAGCAGGATATTTTAGGCAGGAAAAGACATTGGAAATAATTACCAGAGACTTTTACTTAAAGGGACTGACAGTGTAGATTAACGACGATGTACGATCATATCATGAATGCTAATATAATAAATTACCACGACATGCGTAGTTCAGTCTGCTACAGCCTCGGGAGGTTACGTTCGCTGCTTGGTCTTCCATATCCACTGACTTCATCACACAACAACCAGAATCGCATGGAAGAATACAAATTATGGTAGTTGTAGATCAGTTCACAAAAATGGCTTACTTCATAGGTCTGGAAATTAATGCAACAGCTAACGATGTTGCAAATGTATTCTTGAGAGAGGTCAGGCAGCTACATGAACTTCCAGCCAAAATTATCTCCGACATGGATGCAAAGTTCTTCTGAGAATTCTGGGAATCTCTATATAAAAGCTTGGTGATAAAATAGAAAATGTCAACTGTGTACCACCCGCAGACTGATCGATAAAAAGAAAAAACCACCCAAGAGCTGGAAGGATAGCAAAAAAACTTTGTCAATTATGATCAAGCAGATTATACCAGTTACCACCACTAGCTGAGCATGCCTAAAACAATTCAGTAACAAATGCTTATAGCATATTCTATTGTATACAAACTATGGATTCCATCTACAAACAAAATGGATGAAGGAATGCAAAGCCCAAAATCCAGGCGCCCAGCTATATGCGCACTGGATGCAAACAATATATCAACAGGCCAGAGAAGCTTTAGAACAAACATGGAAAAAGAGGAGCAAATATTACAACTGTAAGTCTAGGCAGCAACCGGACATCACAGTTGGGGACATGGTTATGTTAAATGCAAAAAATATATTCACTAAGTGACCATTAATGAAGCTTAGTCCAAAGCTGTATAGCCCGTTTAAGGTATTATAAAAAAGCTTAGTACACGCCTTCAAACTAGAAATATCATCCCGATGGAAGATCCATCTAAAATTTGATGTATCCTTGTTCAAACCCTATCAGATATCTAATCCACCTGGAAGGAAACAACCTCCCCGCCAGCTGGAAGAAATGGATTCAGATCTTGAATGGGAGATCAAAAGAATCGTGAAGAGTGAAATAATCTCTTACACCCAGTGGGTTGGAGGTCGTAACAGACAAATGCAGGAGTTAAGCTACTTTGTGAAGTGGACTGGGTGTTCCGAGGATGAAAATACCTGGGACCCAACTGACCATTTAGAACATGCGCAGGAGTTGGTGGAGGCAATTCAGAGGGAGAATTTGGGTATGCCAAAGCAGACAGATATGGAATAACAAGGAAAATGTTTTCCTTGCATGGCCAAACAAACGTGCTAGGTTTTTTACACTATCAAGTCGAGTTCATTAGAGGACATGTAATTTTCAACTTAGATTATATTTTTGAGGGTTTTTTTTTTTTTTTTTAGGTTAAAAGAGGGTAACTTTGGAAAAGGGATTGGAGATGACAGCTCAGAGGAGGGAGCTCATGTTAGGCACAAATGACTTCCGAGAGGACTACATATCACCCATGATGGGAAAGAGCATGAGCTCAAACCTCCCCAAACAATCATACCCATGCAGCCCCAGTGTTCGCCCTGGGAGTTGACAAAGGCGCCTTGTGCAGTTGCTCATTTACATAGAATAATGCATAATTAAAGCACCTCTTGTAACCCCATATATGTCGTTACTGTCGGTCTGACCAGATGCTGTTTGCGTGGAAGATACGAGGACATCTCTGGCTACATCAGGGTAAAAGAACTGCCTGATTTCGTAAAGAGCTTGCAGAGTTTCAGCCTTTTGAAGTCAGCGGGACAATATAAGCCAATGGAGGGCTCCGGGTTGGTAATATACGGGCTATCTCAGATATCGTAGAGAATAGTCCTGGTTACCAAATCAAGGCCTATCAAAGGTTCACAGAGCCTATCGGGATATATTTATAAGGAGAGGCAGTCAAAGACGAATCGGTATTGAACCCATCGTCAAGACAAGTCTTTTGGAATGCCATCTGCTGGACTGACTAAGCCGGGATGAAGAAGAATTGGTCTACAACCAAGCTGTCCCCTTGGTGTTCCAGGAAACTATTGGCAAGTTCCAAACAGGAAGGTCATAGTTCGAATCGCAGAACTGAGGCTGGCATCTTTGACTGAGTGGGAGACAACCCCTTTGGAGGAAGAAGAGTTCTGATCATACCATTAGTTGTACGGGGAAGCAAGAATTCACTGTCAAAGGGGATTGCTCTTGCTTGAGGATGGAGGAAAATAGTGATTAGATACTGGCTTAAATGTAAACCTTATATAGTCTGGGAATACTCAAATGCAGGATATTCATATCAAAGTGCCTCCTGAGCTTCACCTCTCATCAAGCAAGGGAGAAGAGATATTATCAATATCTTAAGTTTTACTTAAAATCTTTGTTACTTCATCCATGAGACTTCCAAGACAATCTCCATTCACGAAGAAAAGATTATAAGCCTACTCCAATTCGCTTGCCTTTAGAATCAACTACCCTTAACACTCACCAGCAAAATCTCCTTACTATCTACCTTCACCATCACCTATCCTTTTCCTACCCTACCTGTTGGACCTCCCATCTGAATACTTCTGTCCAAAGGTATCCCAAATCTCCTTTGACACCTTTCCTTTTCTTCCCTTGTCCTTTGTTTACCCTAATTCACCCACCCAACCCTGGTTCTTCCTATTCTTACCTTTATACCCAAGTTACAAATAGCGTTCCCTTGCTTTACCAATTCCCTTTTCCATATCTCCTACACTACTGACTTTATTGTTAATACTGCCTTTTTACTCTTTTCTATCTTGTTCTACACCTCCTACACTACCTTCAACCAATCTACTTCCTTCGTATTTGTCTTAACTGCTACAAATCTCCTAATTGAGTATCATATTCTCTCAACTGCCTTTCAGTTTTCTTTGATCCCTCTCCTCCTCTTCCACCCACCAATATGTGATCTTACAACTTACATTTACCACTTCCTTGATTCTTGCAACAACTTCTTCAATCCTCTCCTCCAATCCTATACCTTCCACCTTCATCATAAGTGGCCCCTCCAAACTACTTACTTTTTCAGCATCAACTGATCCTCCCACCTCAACCTCCTCCTCCTGATATATATATGGGATATAGTACTAGACTTTCAAGTCTAAAGATGTGATAGTATATAGCGCCAGGAGGTGACTATATTCACTACAACTTACACTAGTAAGAAGTAGGATCATATCCAGAACTACTCAGCCTCGATGAAAGATGATAGAGTAATTTATCTTAGAGAATCTATTCTGTATCCTGTGTTCTTGATAATCTAAATTGATCTACACATAAGTGCATTTATGCAAGAAAGACAGTCATCTTGACTTATCACCTGGCATTCTATATGATGCTTTCAAATGGGCAGTATAAACTTGAACTTAGTTCATTTGGCTAAGAGATTGAAGACTATCTACTGGTGGAGTACTTATTACCCTCAGAATAATACCTTGCTTTGGGGATCATTTGATGTTGTGGAGTCATACATCTTCAGGGTCAAACTGTGATCCCACTTTGCTGATCATAGCCAAAAGTCTGTAAGGATACTTCTTATATATGGCTAACATGTGTACCAGAAAAGGTTTATAAATAGTTAGCAGTCCCCCCTAATTACGGCATACCCTCTGTCACGTCTACCCCCCTGGCGATTGAAATCTCAACACCAGTAGAAATCATCACCACTTTTGTTTCAACTCAACCTTGCCCTTTGGGTATGCCAGGGGGTAGGGATTTGTCTTAATGATTCCCTCCTCTCTGTGGTTATTAGGGTATACCCCTTTGAGCTCCCTCTCTCCTCTTTGGCCATCTTTGTTGATAGTTCCTCTCCTTTCCACATTTTTGTTTTACCTTGCTTAGCTTTTTGCTCTTCCTCACTTAACATTTGCATGGTCAAGAATTCCCTCTGACCTCGCTATACTACAGGGAGACAGGGTTGCAGTATCAGGAAATATTCAACAGGCCTACAGTTGCTTTACAATTTTGATAGTTGATTCTCCAACTCTCACTTAGATGAGAACTGCCTAGATGGCTACGCACACCACTCCGTTGGTTCTTGAGTCTACCCCTACTCTATCCTAACCTCTATCTCTCATCTCCTCCTGACAGTGGATCGGCTGGCACTCTTCTGCTTCCTGGATGGCACCCTACTACTCCTCATTCTGCTGGCACCACACTGCGATGAAATCCGGAGGATACGACGATTTACATAGTTTACCAGATACTCCCTCCTACTCTATCAGCTTACCAACCCACTTTGGCTTGATTCCTTTTACCTCTTCGCGCCTGGAGATTTAATTGCCCATGCCCAAAGCTGTACTCTTCTGGATTAGTGGGATTTGGGATATTGTACCTTTGGCCAAATTGATGGTTGTTACGATCCTATGCAGGTTAGCTGTAGTGCAACAGGTAAGTACTTCTCTAAAGGAATCCTAAGTACGACAGGGTCGTTCTTGATATCCTTATTCTGAACTCAGCTTGTTATCTTAGATAGCGCAAATCTCAGCCACACCAGGAGGAGTACTATCACAACTAATAGTACTGTTTGGCAAGCTACTATTGTTTTTAGGCTGACGCCCATATTGAATTGATGGCCGAACACTGCAGTTCCTATCGGACAACGCCAATAGTGGAAAAAAGGTAAAGATGTGAATCAATTGTATAGGAAAGAACTTAGATAGTTGGATGAAGAGTCCTAACTACAGGCCATCTAAAGGTCCTTATATAGGTACTCATCCCTCAGCCCTAAGTCTGGTGACTCATACCTATGAGTCACACTGTCGGAATGAGTCATATTGAGTTATACTATGAAATCCATCAGCTGACTCCTGTGAGTCAACTGCATAGCGTACCAAACTAATCAAATCTCATAAAACAAGTCATGTGCCCTAAAGTGGTCAAATGTGTGAAACCCATAACTCATAGTGTGAGTCATGTGCGAAAATCATTAAATCATAAGACTCACAAGTGTGAGTCATGCACATAATCAACCAATCACACTATTACAATGATTCCACCAAGCGTGCATCATTTAAAATCCTATGACTACTAATGTGTCATAGTGTAAAATCCCATCACCCTATGAGTCATGTGAAATTCAATTCTTGCTTAATCACTAATCATGATATTTGCTCCTCTCTTCCTTAAGCCTGAGTCCCATCCGGCTTATTGTCTCATTCTTGTCAGGTTCTCCCTCAACCTCCTTAGTTCCTTTTTCAGCTTCCGCATCTGATGTTGGGTATGCTGATGACTCCTTCAAACTTCTTCCAAACTGAGGTTTGCTATCCTTATCGTTTAATCTCAATCCTCAATCATTCTTTGATATGTTCACATATTGTATCTTTGTGCTACTATTGTGGCTTAGGCATTACCAAGTTGTTCCTTTAATCCTTACACCTGTCATTGTTGACAGTCCTCATTAGGGGTCGTCTTGGTTTGATTTTACTCCCCCCTCTCCCCTCAACTGTGTCCTTACCGTTATCTTTCTCTTTCCAATCTGTGCATCGTTTTCCATTAATGGTGTCATATATCCATTCCTTCCGGGGTAGATCCAATTATCCATTCTGTTGTCTCTGTAAGTACAACATGTGTCCTTGAAACAGTGTTTGCAGGATATTTCCTTCTGAGGTTGTTGCATTATGCGCAACTTCAGTGGTCGTGGGAACCAATTGCTCAGTTCCTTGTCTTGCAAATGACTGTTGTAGTCATCATCATAATAGGCAGCCCATGAAAGAGCATTATGTTCTGCCTATTTCTGTCTCTCTTCCTGAGTTGTGTCTGGTGGGCCTATGGCAGTGATGGCCATGGGGCTATCGCCCTGTCCTTCGTCTCAGTTCATAGTTGTTTAATTTTGAGCTGTGGGTTCAATTTTGACTGTAACCCACATGGGGCTTACGTAGGTACTACTGATGGAAACGTTAAATAGTGATGATGGCATTGTTAAAGTATTCGGCAGGGTACCAAGTTTTGTTGTATTCAAGTGAGTACCGAGTCTACCTGGCACTGTAGTCTAGTCGTCCTCAGAATGCTCAAGATTCGATTATTTCTTCTAGCTCATATTCACTTTCTCCTTCTATTTCGATAGAAGGAGGAGGTAGTTGTTTTGGTAAAGGGTATTGATTGTCTTGTTAAGGTTCTAGGAGTGAGATGTGTAAGGTATGGTAAATCCTCATCTGCTGAGACAAGGTTAATATTTAGGCACTTGACCCCACTTTTTCTATAATGCGGAATAGTCTAATTTTCTTGTAGCTCAGTATCCACCATGGCCTTGTGGTCTGAATATTCCTTGGTAATAGCCATACCATATCTCCTGACTTAAGAGTCGAATTGGGCTTTCAGGATTGATCATAGTTGTCCTTCTGACGTAATTGCACAAAGACCATTTCTCGAAGCATGATTTTGGCCAGCTGACCCATTCCTTCCTTATCTGTCATTGCTTTCGGTAACATGTGGCCAATGGCCTCATGTTCCGTGTGTTATCCATAATTTGCCCAGAAAGGTATGGTCTTAATCGTTTCCTACTGTGGGTTTTTGTATGCAAATTCTGCAAGGCGGAGTTGGTCCACACAATTGTCTTGCCGATAGTCGACATAGGCTTGTAGACTTTGTTCCAGTATACCATTGGTCCTATCTGTTTGCCTGTCTGTTTGTAGATGTAAAGCTGTGTTCAGTCTCCTTTCAATGCGTACGGATTTCGTAGTCTCCTTTCAATGCCTATGGATTTCGTAGTCTCCTTCTATAGATCTCATGTAAAGAGTGTTCCCTGGTCTGTGATGATGTCCTGTGGTAATCCCTAGAATCGTAATATTGCTTTCAGAAATAGTTTAACATAGTCTTTCATATTCATATCCTTCATGCAGGGTATAAAATAACTCATTTTGGTTAATTGGTCGATTACTACTTGGATGGCATCATACTGGTCTGATTTTGGAAGGTCGATTATGAAGTCAATTGCGATTGATTTCCATGGTTAGTGTGGTACCTCGTTCAGTTGTAGTAGCATGTAGGGTGCATGGCTAATTGCTTTCATTCTTTGGTATGTGTCGCAACTCTTGACTTATCTCTTTATGTCATGGCACATCTTTGGCCAGTAATTTTGTCATCCTAGCAATTTGGTAGTTGTACTGGTTCCGCTATAGCTGACAACGTCGTTATCGTAATGATGTCCTATGATTGCCCTCCTTATCGCTTCCTCTTCGGGCACCCAAATTCTCTCTTGATACCATAAGTATCCTTTTTTGCCATTCAGATGCTCCTAGAGCTACTCCCTTGATCTCTTTGTCTCCTCTTTCTAAGGCTTCTCAAATTGCGCTTATCTGTTTGTCCTTCTGACTTGTATCTTTGATTCCCGAATCTTCCTTTATGAATTTGACCACTTCTATAGCTTCGAACTATTATTCCTTTAGTAGTAGCATTCTTTGTTTTTCTAGGATCCTTTCATCGTCCTTTATTGGAAGGTCCTCTACTCTTGTTGTAAGGACGTTGGCTTTACCCCCTTCCTGTCCTGATCGATATTCGGTCTTGATGTCGTATTGGCTGAGTCTCTTACTCCAGCGTCTCTATCTATCGTTGACCTCCGTGGTTGTAGTAAAGGGGACTAGATACTTATAGTCCGTAAGGATCAGGACCTGGTGCCTGCTTCCTTTCGCATAGCATCTCCATTATTTCAATGCCTGAAGAATGGCTGAAAGCTCCTTCTCGTGGATGTCATAATTGCATTCTGCGGAGGTCTTTCTTTTAGACCGGTACGCCACTGGGTGCCACTCTCCATCCAATTGATTTTCTGATGGTATGCCTCAGCATACATGTTTTGACACAACAGTTTCGATCATAATTTCCTTGTCCGGATCGTAGTGTACTGGAGTAGTGTAGAGGTTAGGCGTCGGCATAGTTCATCAAATGTCTGTTGTTGTCAGTTCGTCTAGTCCCATTTATCTTCTCTCTTCGTGGGCTTATATAAGGGTTTGGCTATTCGGCTAAACCCCACTATGAACCACCGAGAGAAGTTGCCGAATCCTATAAAGAACTGTATGCCTTTCTTGGTTTCTGAGGGTTTCCATTCCCATATTGCTTCGGTCTTGACTGGATCGACTCTAACTCCATCTGTATCGATGAAGATTCTCAGCTATTCTGTTCGTTCTTTGGGAAACTCATACTTTGATTGCTCAAGTGTGAGTCCTTCCTTTGGTAAGGCTTCCATGATGCTTCTGATATGACTTCGGTGTTGTTCTAGGGTTTCCAAGTATAACAGAATATCGGGTAGGTAGATAATACAACTAATATTCAGGGACCGACTCAGGATTCGATTGACCCATCTCTGGAGCCTGCTGGATCTTTCTTGAGTCCAAAGGGCATGACAGTATATTCATATATATCATTTTTTTTGTAAATATAATCTTTCATTCGTCTCCTTCTTTGATCCTGATATTGTTGTTGGCATTTCACATATCGAGTTTGGTGAAAACCTTTGCTGTCCTTAGCTTATCGAGGGCCTCCTATATCAGTGTTAATGGGTATCACTTCCTATTGGTAACTTCGTTGAGTCCTCAGTAATCCACACATAGTCGTAGTATACCATCTTTCTTCTTGACAAACAGGATTGGTGATCCTCTATTTGCATAAGAGTCTCGGATCCAGCCTCGGTCTTTATCGATACCGTGGTATTCTCTCAGTTTTTCCAGTTCTTGTTCTCCCAATGGGTATTGCCTTCTTGTTGGTACTATTTCTCCTTTCTTTAAGTTGATCTCTAAATCAACCTTTGCTCGATGTGGCGGTAGCCGCGTTTCTTCCTCTTCTTTGAACATTTTCAGGTACTGATGGTATCCCTTTAGTACAATGTTTCATGTCTACTGTTTTTCTTGTCCTTTCCTTGTCTTAATGGCCAATTCAGTACTGATGTTAATCGCTTCGATCCTGCTAGGCTTGTTTGCATCATAATCTCATATAAGGATTCCAGTAACTTCCACTCTTCGGTAAAACCTTACGAAGGATCAGGCTGAGATCTCATTGATCTCAATTCTTTGGCGCTTAGGTTTATCAGTGCTGCTGAACCTGTCTTCAGCTCTTGTGATAGGAGTTAGTTGCTCTACCTCTTGGCATTATACAATGACAATTTTCTGGTAGATCAGTTGTGCAATTCTACTGCCTAGTTCAACGGTGTAGTCATCTTTTCCAAGATTGAGCAGTACCACCTTAAGTTCTCTTGTGTAGTGGGTGTTTATGACTCCTACATTGACAGTAATCTGATGATTAGCTGTCCATCCGCTGCGTGGAGCAATCTGCCCATAGGTGCCAATTAGTAGTGCAATAGCTAACCCAGTGCCGATGACTAGTTGTTCTTTCACTGCTATTGTGATTCTCTTATTTGCATTCAGGTCATTTCATGCAGCCTTGGCCAATCATTCGTATCGAGTATTTCTGTATCGCTTAATCTTTGTATTTTACTGTTCTGGGCATTCTTGGCCTGAATGGTCGAGAATTGTATTATCAAATTCTCTTCCAGGGCTTCTGCTTCTAGGATCAGGTCCGCCGCTGTGTGGTCTCTAGGTATACCGTTGTATACCTCTTACTGTCAAAAGTAATATTATTATTTTCCCAATCGATTTTGGAGTTATGCTGTCTTAACCATGTCAATCCTAGGACTGCCTCATGGTTGGGCAGATATGCAATTTGGAAGGTTGCCACTTCCCTATAGCTGCCAATGTCCATAGGTAATTCCGCTATATGGGTAATAGGGCCCTTAGTGCTTAGTTCCCTATCCGCAAATTAGATTTCCCGTATTTGTCATGCCTTCTTCGTTGGTATTCTGTGTTGTTGACTGAAATCTCTAGTGATAAAGTTTTCAGTTGCTCTAGAGTCAAACATCTAGTTGATGAATAGTGTTTTGTCCTTGCCATGTAGATGCATTTTGACAATTACATGGCTCTTTTCTGATTCCAAGGTTTCCGTATTTGCAGGTGTGCTGTAAATATTTCCGATTCCAATTGGTCTTGTAGTCTTGTCCCTCAAACCACCTCTTACTGGGAACTTTCTTCATTTCCCGAATCTTCCACTTCTTCAAGGGTTTCTATTTCCCTTAAGTTGGTACCTAGTTTCTAGTACTTATTATTGTTCTTGCTGTTGAACTGACTTGTATAGTCCTTTTTGTCCCTAGGACCTTGACAGTTGAAGAATTGATGTCCCGGCTTCATAAACCCAAGCGTTAAATTGTTCTTAATTCGTCGTCTAAATTCAACCTGGGACAGGTTGAGGCTTGGTTGTCTTTTAATAGCATCTAGGTCCATGGGATCTCATCGGTTTTTACTTGTCTTCCCTGCTTTCCTGGTCTCCTTGTCATTTTGTGGAAGTTTCTGACTCTTTAAAGTGGTAGTGTTATATCATTATAGGTACTTGATCATTTTGATCTGATTTTGCTTTTCAATCACCCATTTTGCTAGAGCTTCGATATCATTGGCAACCATATGGTCTGCTGCCCCTGCGTCTTGTAGGGCTATAGTGATTCCCTTTAGGAATTGTAGTCTGGGTATGCCATCGTCCTCATTGGGTTCCGTAGACGTAAGTTGGAAAGAGTTCCCGTATTCAGTTACAGGTTCTTTTCCTTCTTGTATGCGCTCCAGTTTAGTCCTGGTGGCATTCTCCGCATCTACCTCACCAAATTGGTCTTTTAGGGCCCTCGTGAACTCGTCCTAGTTTGTCTATGTTTCTGCTTTTGTTCCTTCTATATACGGGTTTATCAAACATACAACTACGTCCCGAAGCAAGCGTTTAACATAGGTAATTCGTTCGTTGTGGCAGTTTTCTTGCATGGCTTCAAAGTACAATTGGTATTGCACTAGGAAGGTTTGTAGCCTGGTCCTGATTCTATGGAAGGTAGGAGGTTTCTCTATCTTAATCCAGTTGTTGACTGGTTCTCGCTTGCTGATTATTAAGGCTATCATCTCCTGGAATTATTATGTGGTGAATCCTGGTAGCTTGATTGCTGCAGCACCAGTGCTTGTTACCAGGACCTGTAGTTGCCATTCTTTCCAGTCTTGGTGTCTCTGGTTGCAAGGATCCCGTGGGCGAGGCCGGTTCAGATGTAACTGGACTAGCACTCCTCTGGCACTGACTTCTTTATAGGTTCGTGCTAAGTAATTCTTCTAATGCTGGATGAAGCGCGGCAGTATCAATTTCTACTTAACTGAGATCAATCTTATTGGTTGTAAGATCCACCGTATTGTAGTTAGGTGTTGCCAATATGACGCCACCAAATTTTGCACTCCTATGTGGTTTAGCTGGCATGCAACTTGTAACTTCTTCACAAAAGCAATCCTAAGTACGAAAGAGTCGTCCTTGGTATTCTTATTCTGAACTCAGCTTGTTATCTTAGATGGTGCTAATCTTAGCCACCATGGGAGGAGTACTATCTCAATTAATAGTACCGTTCAGTTATCCACTATTGTTGTTAGCCTAACACCTACATTGTATTGATAGCTGAACACTTTGGTTCCTATTGCACAATGCCAATAGTGGAATAAATGTAAAGAGATAAAGTAATTGTATAGGAAAGAACTTATATGGTTGTGTGAAGAGTCCTAATACAGGCCATTGTTGTTGTTGTCAATCATTGTATATTTGTTTAAAGGTACAAAAAACGCATTCTCCGCGTGGTATGGTGACAAAATACCCTCTAACTACAGTCTATCCCACCCCCGGCAGCTGAAGAAAAACTCTTGCCTGAAGGCCGGGTAGAAAAAAACTACTGAGAACACCAGGCCTGAAAACTACAAAGTAAATAAAAGATACCAGAAGACAAGGAAACCAACGCGAACGACAGTGAGTAAGAACCAGTACCAACAAAAGGAAACCAAACACCTAAGTGAGAAACCTGCACAAACTAATCTATGAAATGACTGTGGCACTACATCCCTTATCCCACTAATCACATCAGGTACAGAGTCGAGCTAAAGCAATAAAATCCTCTGGCATGAGGGGGCGGCAGAGACCAGCCAGAGCTATGGACACCCGATCAGAGGAGGAGGAAGCGTGTGGCAAACAGAGGAGGTCAGCTTGCTGCTGGAGCAAGGGGGCAGTACTGTGGCATCCATTGGAGGGGGGGCAGTAAGGGTGCCAGCTGATACAGCGCCCAGAGGGGAGGAGGGGTAGACCCAATAGCCAGGGATGGAATAGTGTGCGTGCCCATATAGGCAGTTCGGAAAGAGTTGAGGGTGGAGGAATAGACCACTGGACTGTAAGTGACCGTAGGCTTGTAGAAAGTGTCCTCCTACTGTGAGCGTGTCTCCCAGCCATATAGAAGAGGGGTTGCTGACCATGCTAAAGCTAAGCGAGCTGAGGCAGAAAGAGGATGGGGAGGAACCATCAATCCCCTAGTAACAAGCCCTAAGAGGCGAGACCATCAGAAGGGACGAGAGGGGAAGGGTGGGGAGGTAGCAGTCACCCCTCTAGGCAAAAGAGCCATCCCAGGGGGAGAGAGTGTGTGTGGATATATCGCAATACACACTCGTGGTGTTCAGTTTTCAAGTGCGTGGAGGATAGAAGGTGCGGAGCTCCTAACTTCAGGCCGCCTAGAGGTCCTTATATAGGCACTCTTCCCTCAACCCTAACTCTGGTGACTCATCTCTACGAGTCACACGATCCGCATGATTCAAATTGAGTCATACTATAAAATCCATCAGCTGACTCCTATGAGTCAACTGTGCAGTGTATGGTGCCGTGCGTTTAAAGTGTGGACCTGGCTTGATGCAACACGTAACGCTCAACCCTGTGAGGAATAAGGGC
>QFET01000341.1:42485-53622 GCA_003316355.1 Tuber calosporum | reverse complement strand
AAACTCCTTTAATCTTCTCGAACTTGACATCCTTGGCTTCGGTTACTGTGCGTCTTCCATGTATATAAAATCGATACATGGTAGGATTTGAAGTGTAGCCTACTAAGTAACCTTGTTCTGTTGTTGGATCCAATTTGCCTCGTTTTTCAGAAGGTATATGTATCCTTGCTGATGTGTACCATGGATGCAAGTGGTCGATAGTGGGTTTCATTTTATGTAGTCTTTTGAACGGTGTTGTTTCGATTGTTGTATGCCATCGTCTATTGTATAGGTAAACAGCAGTTGAATATGCTTCTCCCCATAAGAATTTCTTATTGGATGGTAACATACATCTTACTATCGTAGTAAGAGTTCGATTTATCCGTTCGGCGACTCCGTTTAGTTCAGGGTGATGAGGTGGTGATGTGGTATGTATTACACCGTTGTTGTTGAAAAAATCTTTTACTTCCTGGTTGATGTACTCGGTTCCATTGTCACTATGAAATCTTTTGATCCTCGTTTCAAATTGTGTTTGAACCAGTTCCCAGAAGTGTTTGATTGCAGTTGCAGCTCCGTTCTTAGATCGTAGAAGGTATATCCAGCAATATCGTGAATAATCATCGACAAATGTCATATAATATTCATTTTGTCATAGCGTTTTTTCCGATATCCGTCCGCTTAGGTCAGAATGAACCTTCTCGAATGGTTTGGTAGTCTTAATACCAATTGACGGTGGTGACGAATGCGTTGATTTTTTCGTTCTGCAGGTATCGCATTCGAAATCCTTGGGTGGAGCGATGGGAGACGAGTCTTTGTAACAGTCCTTGATCACACTTGGATGTCCAAGACTCTGATGCAACTTTTCGTACGGTGTAATAAAAGAAAAATCATTAGATAATAAAACATGCCACAATCCATTTTCCTTCTTTGCCGCCATGAAACTTTTTCCTCCTCTTTTATAATCCCTTTTTCCTCCTTTGACGTTTATCTCTACTCCTGCATCGTCCAATCGAGACTCTGAGACCAAGGAATATCTAAATTCAGGTACATACAGTGTGGATCGGAGCACGACTGTATGTTTGGATCCATCCAGCAAAAGCACATGTAGTTGTGCGTCTCCTTTGCCGGTGGCTCGATGGATACTGCTGTCTGCGGTTACTATGGTGTCACTTGAGGGATTCATATGTAGAAAGTCACCTTGGTTTGGTGATATATGACTTGAGGCTCCTGAGTTGCAGAGCCAATCTCGTGTGATGTTTGCTGATGGGGTATCTCTCGCCATCAACACTGTGACAGTTGCATCTGTTGCAGCGGCGGTACTTGTTTTCCCTTTCTTTGCCTTGTCTCTTTTCATGTTATTGCACTTGGCAGTAACATGATTGTCCCATCTCTTTCCCCTTGCCTTGCAATAGGTACATTCTCGAATGTTCTTCTTGAATGGTACCGATAGCACTTTTTCTTCTTCTACCTTTTCTCCTTTTTCTGCTTCTCTGCTGACAAAGAAGTTCCTTATGTCCGCATACCGTTCTTCCTTTCGTGCGGCAAGCATGTCGCACAGCTCGGGATGTATCTCGCGTACAGATATCATTAAGTACGAGCCTTTCATGACTTCGGAACGAGTGACGGTGGACATAATTTGTCGAAATTCATCTGCATCGTCTGGTGTCGATGTGCATCTTTATGACAGTCTATTCCAGGCAGATTCGAAGCGTGCGATGTAGTCGGAGAGTTTTTGTCCTTGCTTCAAACGAAGCATGACTAGGTCAGTAAGAAGCATCATGTTGGTAGCAGGGGTTTCTTTGTCGAATCGATCTTTGAACGCTTGCCAAACTCCGTGACTTGTTGGGTGTGCTGATATGTCGGTGTGAAAAGCTTTGTCTACGGATTGGTATAGGAAAAATCTTGCTTGATTATTTTTGCGTTCCCAGTCGGTTACTGATACTGTGGAGGTTGATTCGTCGTCTTTTCCGTTGTCCTTCTCGTCTTTTTCGTCTGCTTCTTCGGGTTTCTCTGTTGTGCCGTTGACTATGTCCCATATTTCAAGGATTTGGAAAACACATTGCCAGGCATCAGCCCAGGTTCTGTAGTCTTCTTGTCCATGGAGCTTAGGGTAGTCTTTGGCAGACATTGAGATTCCGGAAGAGGAGGATAAAGACATTGCTCGTGATGTTTTGGTAATATGGAATTAAGGATATGTAAAGAGGGGTAACGGTGACGAGGTGCTCAGTATAGATATTATCTTAGTGGTTTTTGATGTAAGATTTGCGGAGTGATTGCAAACCCGGGCTCATAACCTGAAATTATATGCGATGAATGACACTTGCTCTTGTAATTAGAGTTGGTAGTCAAAGCTCACAGTATAGTTATACTAAGATAAAATATATTCTGAGTTGCGTGCTTGTCCTAAGCGAAGGGCAGGTTGTCTCCTTTATATACCCTTTTGTGGTTACACAAATAATACACCACTAAGAAATACCCAGAACATGCTAGAATCCACTACATACTTCTTGAAGATCACATGACTATGTCACATGACCGACATAGTCATATGATTAGTAGGATAAGGAAACGTACATTTCAACATACTATCCCTTAGTCAAGCTCTTATTCCACCTTACTTAACATATAAAACAGGGACATCGAGTGAGTCAATTATATTATGCACAAGCTCGTCGAGATCGTAGCTTGATAGGACAGGCTGTGACTGCACCAGAAATGCTGACCTACCTGGTAAGACCACCCATTGGCAGTGAGCATTTGAAGGGAGAGAAAGAAGATGACACATTCAGAAATTCAGGCGACAGGTGTCCTTGCCAAGGGAATTATGCAGCCGTACCGTAGCAATATGAGATGAGATATAGAGTGATGATCACCTCTAGTCACTCGTGGGTTTTACTAAGCCAGGTAGAAACAATTGGGTTACCGCGCGAGATGAAAGGCTCCTCGGAGGACCGGAATAACTAGTCGTCTTCCGACTCCCCAGCGGTGATAGGTCTCGCAAATACGCTTGTGCTATACGTGCCCTTTTGCGGGTTGGCCTTAAAATACTAAGTGCGAGGAAATCTAATAAAAGGTTCATGGTGGCAGGACAGTTTACTCAACTGCCCTACCGTATGAACTCGGATAATCGCCCATGTGCTAGGACGTTGGAGTCGCCTCTCGTACTAAGGTCGGGTATTCCCCTCTCTTTTATCTGCCTCGGGGGGCAGGTATATTGGTTTTTTCCGCCGCTCCTCTAGAGAAGGCAATTTTAGACTATCATACCTGGAATATTGTCCGTTTATTCGAGCCCTCACCGTACTCATATTTCCTTCACACTCATCGATACGACTTTCACATTTGGCTTTACATTCCGACCGATTTTGATCTCAATCTAGTGCCACCGAGGTCCAATGCTGAAGAGAAATAATAAAAAGGGTGGAGGCATCGGTCTGAACTGCGACACCGTTCACTGGAGCTGCTAATTGGCACTATCTCGGTTCAGCCGCTCGGTCGCTGACAGCTGAAATCCGATCCGCGGGGGGTAACATTCGCCCCGAAAACACCGGCACCTATAATATTACAGTATTATTATAATAGGACGTCATCATTTCTGTCCAGGAAATATGCTTAAGCCCCTCCCTGCCCAGGCAGATCCCATAGGCCTGAAAGATGTGGTCGAAGCATACGGTACTGTACTGTACTCGTACTAAGTTCGTTCTCCAGAGGTCGGTCGCATCGTAATGGCCGCCTGCGCTATGCTGATCTGTCCCAATTGCCTCCCGCAAAAGGCGGACGGCGCACCTAAACTATCACCCGGTGGGCAGGGATATAAAGAGGGTCAGAGAGTAGTTATGGGGACAGGTTTGCATAGGTTCGACCTATAGAGCTTTGTGCTGGAACCACAGAACCGGCTTCTGTTGCATACCGCCGTGCGACCCGATTCAAGTTCTTGCATAGGGGATCAAATACGGGCCACCCTTCAAACGGACCAAGTTCTTTGGAATGTATCTGCGTGGTACAGTGCTACCGGTATGCTCGGTCCGCGGATCACGACGGGCCACTGAGGCAGTTGCACACCATGCACAGAATACCGGTCTACGATGTACTCGTACTGTACCAAGCTTCGCGAGAGAAAATACTGATGGGGTAGACTAGGATTCGGCTCTGATAAGGCTTTTTCGAGTCACAGGCATTTAGAGCCGGAACACAGGGATAAAAAACTTGTACGGCAAACCGCCCGTGCGCGCCCGACCACACACTTCTCGAACTCAAGTGTCCCGGCTCTAAATGCCTGTAACTTGTAAGCAAGATAGATATCTCACTTCGCAGGAGATTGGGTGGCTCCCAAACCCGGATCTCTCGTCAGGAGCTCAGGAATACCGGTATGAGCTCTTCCCATCTTTTAAGCTCATTCAAGTTCTCGCTACAGGTTGCCAGAACCAACCTCCACATGGCACAACCACAGACAGGAGTAAACCTCAAATACCTACGAGTACAGTACCTGCGCTAAGCCCTCAGACTCTACCGTCTGTTCTGTGAAAATTCCCACCAATCAAAGTCCTAGGTACGTGACGAGTATCTTTCTATTCCGAACCTATTGTAGTAGAGTAAGCCGGCTGGTGTCCTTGGTTTCCGCTTAGTTGTACTATACTCGTACTTGAGCACAATTGATATTGGGCAACCCACAATAATTGGCAGTCAACAGTACCGGTACCTGCACTGATTCGAAATTTTCAGGTACAGTGCAAGAGTAGGAAACCATTAACGGGGGCAGGCAGGCAGGGAGACGTCCGGCCGCATAACTTCAAATATCCGCTCCATAACATCCTCCAGGACCTCGCATTAGCACTCTCAATTCCGGACACATGGCGAGGGTGACTACTGTATGCATCAATCGCCTTTGAATATCTAGATTGCTCACCGCTCAGGACAGTGCTCGCATTGGCAGCTTATATAGAATTACTGGTACTGTACATGTAGAGAGAGGGTGTTCATAGCCTTGCAACCTACTTGTGCCGGTACTCGAGTGCTACACTGGCTTACCGTAACCGAAGCGACTTCCAAAAAGTCTTGGTAAAAGTCCTGAGTAGGTGTAGCCACGTACTGTACAGTACAAGTATAGCCATCACTGGGACTTTTAGGAAGTCACTTTAACTATCAATCAAATTTCAGGCTTTACGGCACGAGCGTTCGAGTATGATAGTTAAAAAATAGTCTCCCAGTACCGGCCGTCAAGTACCGGTATCGTCGTTGTTACAGGGAGCCTGGGGTACGGTATTCTCACACCAACACAACCACGGTAGCGAACAGCAACTCCGCATGCATTATAAATCCCCTCAAACGATTTCTCTCTGGAGAGGACAGCCACTTGTACAGTACCGTATAGTACACAGGAAGAGATTTGGGGGATACAGTAGGGTACAGTACAGTACAGTACAGCGCTTCCCCGATTACCGAGCAGGAAGCATAAAAACTATCTTTATAAAACGTGACCGATTTCGGCGAGATCGCTACACAGGGCAGGCGGAGCTCTCTGAGACACCCAAAACGGGGGTTTTTTTTTTTTTTTTTTTTTTCACAGCCCACTTCACTTGCCTAACGCCCCTCAATCTAGTCTATGGACTACCACTCGCACTCAAATTTGACGACCCAAACACCAAGATGTGTGTGTATTTTTGGACTTTGATGCGATCATTAAGGTAAGGTACAGTAAACCCCCGGTATGCTTGGGTATTCGTTCCGCCTTGTGTCACTCGAATATCCAAGACAGACGGACAGACAGGATTACACATCCATAAAGGGGAGTAGAGGTACTTGTACTAAGGTAAAGTACTAGTGAAAGTACAAGTACCGTATCATGCTCGAGGAAATGGCCATTTGAGGCCTTTAGCGCCCTTCCTAGAGACTGCCGGTATGGTATCGCAGCGGGGATCTACTCATGAAAGCAGGCGCAAGTAGAGTATGCCAATCACGCTTTCGTCAAGGAAAAAAAAAACCCCCCCCGATCATGGGTGGGTGGTAGCATTTCAGATACAAGTAAAGTACATGTATGCTACGAGTACAGTTTCCCATCATGATTCACGCATGGGAGCCGGATACAGTAGTAGATTTATTTAGAGATACTTCTTGACTCATACTCTCTCTCTCTCTCTCTCTTTCTCTCTCTCTCTCACCTGAACCTAGAATCCCGGCATGCGACCTCGCCAGCTCTTCCTAAATCTCCAAAACTCGGGACATCAAGTTACTCGTACTGGCTCAAACCGCTAAGCCCAAGATCGAAGGAACACTTACGGTAGGCCAAAACCGAAATCTCATTCAGTGCTCTTTGCGTACCGTACAGTACGCCGGCGACCACTGGAAACCTACCGTATCGGTGCGAGTAGATCACTAATATACAGGGAGTGGAGTAATTGCACAACAAAGAGAGCTATATTTAAATCCACCCATCTAGGACATAAAACCTGCATACATACACAGATGCATGCATGCATGCATGTATGTATGCATATTCGCGTGGAGGGGCCGTACTACTGGTACTAGTATTAGCGACTCAGAGACCCAGCTACGGTGCGGTAGTGTGTCCCATCGATGCATGGCAGAGGTAGGAACAAGGAAGGAGTCAGATTTCGAAGGTTCTGCTACCGGTACGGTAGGTCAAACGTCGAGTCGATATACAATTCCTCCTCCCTCGGAATCTCGCATTCGATAAGTTAAAAGCCTCTAGGTAGGTAGGTAGGCAGGGCACTGCCCCCACGCCGGTTTTTTTTTGAAGTCTCCAATCGACCATGTTGCACTTTTTTTTGATTTTTCTTTTCTGGACAAAAAGTGTATTTGTCTGGTGGTGGAGGCTACCAACGCGCGCGCGGCACCTCGGCCCAAGGAGGTGCGCGAGGTGGTGTGATTGTTCGTCACGGAACCTTCCTGCGTGTGGATGGATAGCTGGTACGAGTAGATGTCGAATTGGGAATTGGGGGGGGGGTGATGTTGCTAAAAATAGTAAGCACTAAACTAGACAAGCTTTTAGAGAATGCGCGCTCCCCGCTCTGGGAATTTTGGTATCATACTTGTGATTTGTGTCACTGATATTAATATTTCAGCGGCGAACCCAAGGGCACGTGTAGGAGAGCACGTCCGGTTGCGTGCACTGTGCAGCGAGTGATTCAGTATGATATCGGGGTGGAAGTGACACGTCCCGGAGGTGCCTGCGTGGTTGGTCTCGTTACCCGTGCTTTGCTCAATGTGCGTTGGAATTGGGTCCGTTTTTCCAAGGGCTCTCTTGAAACAAAAAAGAGCCTTCAGCAATGTGTGCGGGAAATTTGGCAAGTCCTACTGTACTTTATTTTGCGCCTGGTTCAAAGGTGTGATTGTGACCAAGTTACGCAGTTCGCGTCACGCTTCTTGGACGATGATGCTAGACGACAGCCCGTTAAAGTGATGATCTAAGAAATTGAAAAAGAAAAAAAAAGTTGTTTCGCGCCTTGATCTCTTTGCGCACGTTGCCATAGCACATATTATCATATTGTACCATACCAACGGCTTTGTTGGCGCAATCTGTTCGGAAAGCGGCTGAATGCCACGTATCATAATATTACTTGTATTATGATAAAAAAACTGGTATCAGCCCTTGTCTTGAAACGCGGATTGAATTCAAACTCACCGAGGTGTCATATCATATCATATCATATCATATCATAGTTTAGATGTTACCGCCCTCTTGTTGATTTTAAAAAAAAAAGTTGCATTTTACCCGCCTTCTCTGGCAACAAGGGGGAGGGAGACCTGAGAAACAACTGGGGGACTTTATTCACGGTACATCACTCGCTCCATGATCGGTAGCCGCAAAGACCTCTGAGAAAATTTCATCCCCCGCCGGTTTCACAGAATGTTAGAGTTGTGGAAAGGTAGATCGAATGTCGCCTATCGGAGAGTTGCCTCTCGGATGCTCATCATCTCACGGGGACGCCTGTCAACAGCGCAGCAGGGCCAGGCGTCACCTCTCGAATTTCAAACTTTCAACGCAAGATCCCCTAAACCGGTTCTCGAAGTCTAGACCGGTGTGATGCTTCTCCAGTCAAATAACCTGTATGCCCGCCAGATTGGATTCCGATGCATATTTTCTCCTCGACATGACTAGTCCTGAGATCCCGAAGCCTGTGGATTGGGTAGGGCTCTTTTATCTCTCACGGCAGGACACGAGGTGCGCGGGTAGCCATCAGAGTTTATTGCCTTGCCACAGGCGGGAGATTCTCGTCTGGGTGGCGTATCATCCAAGGTATCAAGGTATCCATGCGGTGCTTTCTAGAAATTTAGGAGATAACACATCAAAAGCCCGACCAGGCGACGGGGCCCAAGAACTCCGAATTCGTAGCGAGATATCGATGAGCCTAGGATATAGTGCGGATGTAACTTGGTATGGCACGCTATGGCAACCCGAAATCCCACTGGAGAGGCTTATGGATGGCGTTGATAACATGTCGATATGGCACTATTTGTCAACCGACTTACTTACCAGGGAGACGCTAATGTCTAAGCTTCTTCAGGACGTTGGGTTCCTTGGATCGAGGCAGAGCTCCGCTAGGCTTTCCTAGCAATTGGCTGTTAGGTGCAAAAATCAGGTATTATACAATGGGATCAGTGAGAATCGAGTTATGATATATGCTCCATTTCAGTCAGCGTGGTATCCCCTTGACCAAGTAATAAATAATATAACCTATCCCAGTAACTAAACAATTTTTGACCTTTTTGTTCTTTCACCCCGTTTAGGGGCAACTACCTTTGAGATGCTTCCTAGGACATATTCCACTATTCCCCCNNCCTCGACACTCCTTATTAGGAAGGAACCCTTCCTTCCCTTTCTCGAGTCTTGATTAGGGTCCCAATTACCGTACCCTTCCATAATGGCTATGGATTGTGACCATATGTCTGGTTTACTACTCAAACTTATATAAGAAATTTACTACCAGACTTTACTCACCTTCCTAAGGTCAAAAACCGTGTACGAGATGTGATCTCCCTCCTAAATAGAGATTGCATCGCGACCGCTGAATAAGCTACCCGGCCACTGGAGTAGATTAAATTTCACCTCGTCAGTGGTAAACCCCCCCTTGGCTAAGTGACGAAGGTATTATAGGACATACATCCTGTTAACAAATTTCTTTTCTTCCTCCTAAAGAGCAGCTGAAAAAAAAAAAAAATGAAAAAAAGAAGATGAGACAATTCTATCATCATACGACAACCCAGACAGAAATCACCGTGACAGCCACCGTTCCTCGAGAAAACCAGGATAATCGAACCTCACCCTAGCGTTAG
Organism: Tuber calosporum; assembly: GCA_003316355.1. Classification (NCBI taxonomy): domain Eukaryota; kingdom Fungi; phylum Ascomycota; class Pezizomycetes; order Pezizales; family Tuberaceae; genus Tuber; species Tuber calosporum. The sequence continues at coordinate 44,352 of QFET01000341.1, read as the reverse complement.
AGCCGCCTCTCCTCGTATCCTATGGTCTATTGTATGGTACCTCCCTTCTTACTAGTATTAGTGGAGGGCTGAGAGCCGTTTTCTTTTACGGTACCCTAAAAGGGGGGCCCTCCCTTATCCGTGATCAAGTGAAAATTCGGCCAGTTTCAGAAGGTGCATTTGTGACCCCCAAAACACATTACTCTGGTCACATCCTCTCACTCGAAAATTTGTCCCGGTAGGTTGGTAAATTAGCCCTTATCGCAGGTGGGCACCAAGGTTCGAACTGGGCTATGATACGTAGCCGATATCATACATCGTGAGAGATATCGAAAATAATCAAGGCCCTGTTTGACATGTATGAAAGACCGCATGGATTTTTGACATGCAGAATTCACATTACCCTTCCAATTTTTCCCACAGGAATTGGGCCCTTTTTTTTTGTGTACATATCATACGGTATCATATCAGTTCATGCCAAAATTAGGGTACAGCCCTCCCTCCTGAAAACAAAAAAAAAAACAAAAGTCACACCGCAACCGCAACGGGCACGGGGAACACAGCAAAGCAGCCACCCCCATCGCTCCCTCAATCAATCAGTCAAACAGACCACCTCAACCACAACTCACTGACCCACCACCGCCAAACTTCGGCTTGAACTCCAACGACCGGAAAGCAGCAAGGTACGCCATCTTTTGGAAATCGAAGAAGAAGAAGGGAGGACAAAACCCACCGACTGACTGATCGTAAAGTTTCCAAGCAGAATAAAACCGCAATCATGGGTAAAGTCCACGGATCGCTCGCTCGTGCTGGTAAAGTCAAGTCTCAGACTCCCAAGGTTTGCTTCTCCCCCCCTTTTTCGCCGACGCCACCGGAGACCCCGTAACTGACGATCTACAGGTCGAACCCCAAGAAAAGCCAAAACAGCCCAAGGGCCGTGCGAAGAAGAGGATTCTGTGAATATCCGCTACCTGTTCGTCTTGTGGTTTTAGCAAAATCTAATAGTCGAGGGAAACAGCTACACCCGCCGATTCGTCAATGTTACCATGACCGGTGGAAAGAGGAAGATGAACCCCAACCCAGGAGCTTAGAGTGTCGGAGTGAGCACGGGGGACAGCAAAAAGGGTTCAAAAAACAAAAGCCGAAACAAAAAAAATTGTATTACTTCTGGGAATTTAATCTTTTTTTTTCTTTTTCATTTTTTTTTTTTCTGGGATACGATCGGTGTTTTTTCATTTTTTTCTCCATGGGATTTACGGGTCGCTATACTTGTACGGCATTTTTGTGGGATTTGGTGAATGGTTGGATGATTGGATGATCGGATTGACTGATGGATGGCGGTTGGGTGGGGGCGGCAACTTTCGTGACATCAGAGGTGGAAGCGGTATAGCAGATTCTTCTTCTGTTGTTGTTGTTGGCCATTTATTGCCCTTCTATCCGATATCAACAGACCCCTTTTCGCCACATCTGCTACTGCTGTGAAGTCACGCTCTGATATTAGTGTTTTAGGGCTTGTGCTCTATCTCATAGCGTACGAGATTGCGTGTGCTTGGTACATAGCTTTAGTAGAGATATAGACAGGCCGACGCCATGAAATTGTATAGGATTAACTCCACTACAATGCTGTCGAGGTATCCGACCGTCTACTCACAAAACACAAATAATAAGCCTAAGCAGTAGCGTTTCCTGCTGGAGCAATAAGCATCCTACAAGCGATGGTATCCCGCATTTACATCAAGGCCATCCATCTATCCGGCCACTCGGTCAATCATGCCATATCAATCGAATGGGGTGCTGTCTGCAACTCCACGTTCAAATAGCGCCCGCCCCCGCCCCTCTCCCTACCCGCACCTCCCCGAAGCGGGAGAAAAGGAAAAGGAAAAGAAAA
>QFET01000341.1:0-42465 GCA_003316355.1 Tuber calosporum | reverse complement strand
ATTGCCAAGAATCAGAATCATAAAGACAAAAAGGAATACCCCGATGACCTAATAGCTCCAGTTCCCAGATCCAAAGCAAAAACGCTAGTAGAAAGAGCCCGGCCGGATTGAGCCGCGAAAAAAAGAGACAAACCGAGAAAGAAGAGATAAAAAAAATAAAATAAAATAAAAACCTAGGACCACACAGGCAGCTAAGGAGATGGAAGAGTGAAAAACAAAAAAACAAAAACAAAACAAAACAGGAAAACTTTGTTGATACATCAAGACCCCTTGTACAGTCTGCCGCCATTAATGTAGATCACAAAACACTCGAGAACGGTATCATGTTATATTTTCTCCTCTGGTTTATACATGTTCTGGGCAAGCACCTTGTTCATAGTACTGATTGTGATAAATTAGAACGATGTTTGTTAGTCCACTATTTCTGCAGAACTCGACTTACAACATGTGTATTTTGTTGCCAAAGATTGGCTTCATGGAGTCATCGCAAATAATGTAACGCTTGTCTTCAGGATCCTGGAGATTGCGCTCCTTGACGTACGCCCAAATGCGTTTTACTGTTTCCGGACGTGAGAGCTCAGGGGTCGTTAGCTCGAGAAAGCATCTTACGGGATGGGGTAAGGTAGGTACCATGGTCTCGCCCAAGAGGTTCGATAAAGGCTCCGAGAGGATCAATGGAGCCTGTAGCAGGTTAGAAGTGGACTGTAAAGGGGCGGAGCTCATACCATGAAAGGGCTATTGGGATTAGCCTTTCTCTTCTTTTTTGTCGGCCTCTCTCCGTCGGAGCCACCAGAATTGACTTTTGCGTCGCTCTTCTTGGATTTGCGGACCTTCGGGGCAGGTTTTACTGGCTTCTTCTTGGTGGATCTAGAAGGGCGACCGCTATTCCATTGAGCGTGAAGCTCAGCAGCTAGTCTTGCGTCCTCATCAACGACGGACTTGCTCCTCTTAGAGGGAGTGACCGAGTACTCATGTTTAACAGCATTCCCAGCATCTCCTGCAGTAGAGAAACTATCCTCGGAAACCTCTCCCTTGACTCCCTGCTCGTACTCATCTTCGTCCTCCCCTTCAGCATCCGCTTCCTGCTTAACCCCGTTGTCAAACTCCCGCTGAGCGAGAACGTTCTCGAAGCGATCAGCGATCAAAAGGTCAATTTGCTTCTGTATTCAGAGTCAGCAAGTGCGCGGCTAAAGTAGCAGCGGAAGTCAATTCAGGCCTTTTGGACGGTAACATCGTGGCCAACTTTAGTTTGTAGACCGTTGCGGACTTTTTTGACGGAGACAGTTGTCAGGTCAGACTCAAAGAGGATGGCATCGATGATCGGTATAAACTAGTGACGGTAACGGCGAAAAACGCCCAACGTCAGACAACTCACCATGCGCTGATAACAGCCCGCCAGCAGAATTGGAAAGAGTGGGTAACTACCGTCGAAACATCTTTGTCGGACACTGGTAATTCAAGATACTGTCAGCGCGAACAAATACCGAAGGATGCATAGGCATCGGAACTGTGGAAACACAGATTGCTGGGAGGAGAGAAGAGATGGAAACGGAATGGAATGGAATGAGAGGAATGTGGGAGAAGGAGGAAGTACATGCGGAGGAGGCCATGATTGGGTACACACGGCGGCAGCTGCAACGGGTGTTATGGTGACAGTTGAGTGGGGGATTCAGTGGGCAAGGCGCATGAGTGGAGGAAGGAGCGATCGGACGGCAGCTCTGGGAGAAGGAGGGGGAATAGGAAGGGGAGGGGTGGAGTGGAGGTTGGGACTGAGATCGGGCACAGTGTTCTTGAATGAGGTTAGGGTTTCCCTTTAGCTGACTTGTGAGGAATCGCAAGTGCAAAATAAAATAGGGTAGAAAATAAAGTTCTAACAGCGCTGGTTGGTTGGAATGCAGAACTTCATGCGGGATAAGAGCTACTCGTGGTCTATTCTAGGAAAAAATGTTTAGAAGTTGATGAACAAGAGACATCAAGAGAAGACGATGTTGAAGTTGAAGGGGAAGGAAGATGGAGAATTCCGTGTTCGGGCTGGGCGATGACAGCAAAACTGGGGTTTGGTGGTTGGGTGGCTGGTGGTGACACGTGACCGTGCCCTGAGGGCTCACCAAAACTCACTGGGAATGTATCATACCGAGACTACCGGAAGGAGGAGCCCAACACAGGATCTAATATAATAGTATCAATAGGGTTCAGGCATTCACGAGCAGAGTATCATAATATTATAATATCTTAAGAGGAAATAATAATATATCTCCAGATTAGAGTTTCAACTTTTGCCCTGTCTTGGGATCAAGCTCCAAGACTTGATCAATCCCATCATATTCTGGTAGTTCGAGATCATATTTTTGGGCGATATCAGGTGAAACAAACCTAAATAGTGTTAGTGAAAGGAGAAGTGAAGGAAATACCGACAGATATACCTTCCGCCCAGGAAATGTCTGCCATGAAAGAACTTGGCCAACGGCTTCGGTGCTGTTAAACTCACCAGAGCAGTTGGAAAAAAGCCCTTCCCGGGCCCTTCACTTGGAGGCCCGTTTTCGATATCCCACGAAGAAGGTGCATCGACGGAGGTCACCGGAATGGTAGTCTCCTTGAGAGCTCTAATTACCGCCGGGAATGGTTCTCGGACTTCTCCTGAAAAACTAAATCCTATGGAGCCTATTAGCAACGCCCCGAAAGATGGGCTGAGTGGATATGCCAAAGATCGCGTCAACAACGTGGTTTGTGTCTTTTAAAGCTTCTTCAAAGTCTTCGGTGAAAGGCACACCAAGATTGTTCAACTGCGTTTCCAGTCGGTGGTAGAGTTCATTTCTGGATCGCTTGGGGTAGTAGACTGTTGGTTGGTAGTTATAATGCCACAGATGGCGCGCAGCTACCAGGCCATCACCACCTACGATTTATCAGCTTTTGAGTATTTTCTCAGTTTCCTGAATGAAGGAGAACCATTATTTCCACTACCGCATACATTAGCCTTTGTTAAACTAACCCGGATGTAAGACTTACGGTCCACAAGCAATAAGGACATTTTTCCCTTTGCTCGGAGGATGAAGTCTATATACTTTAAAGATTCAGTCTTCCCAAATTTCGGTGTTTGCTGGCGAGAATAGAATACCAGCCTGGGATACAGATAGCCTGAGCTCGAAATGTCAGATGCCTTGAAAATCTAGACAGGCATTTAAGATTACAGCTTACCCAGCTAATTCCATAAGTTGGTCAATAGAAAAGGCTCCTGTGCTCATAAGCTCTTTGTCGAGGGCCGCAGCACTCTTCGCGGATAGAGTCTAGTACCTGCATTAGCGGAGTTTAGCGGAGGATTTGGGCGGGAGTCAAACTTTGAAAGCCATTCCCCCTTGTACGAGTACTCGAGTATCGATTGAAACGCTTCTACAGTAGCCGGCCTAGCTTCAGAAAGGGGTGAGAATATGCTACTGAGATGTAAGACTCTGGCCGTACAAGTATGATACGTGGGATTGATGCGCTGAGTGTTGTGACGTCGTGTTCCAAGCGTTTGATCGCTCAGGGACCGGTGTGATTAACGGGTAATAAGGTTCTCGAGGCTTAAGTAATTAGAAACTAAAGTAATAACTTGGAAATCATACTGAAAGTAATTGTGCTGGAATAGGCCTTCTCACAGCTTCTCCAGAATCTGATATGGCACTCAAACCTGAGACTCCTACTCGTTGTGTGACCCTACTTATCGTCCTCAAATCTTATCAGATGCATGTTAGGGCTTGACCTAACCGCCTGACTGCCCGGCCACACAATGCTCCCACAAGCAGAACTCACCACCCGAAGCTCCCTCAACAGCAACCACTAACAAACAGCTTATCGCTAAACGGCCGACGAAATGGGTGCCCTTAAATACGTTGAAGAAATCCACAAGAAGAAGCAGTCGGATATTCTCCGCTTCTTGCTCCGTGTTCGCTGCTGGGAATTGAGGTCATTGAGTATGTTTGCGTCCCGGAATTGCTGGATGGTGAGGTCGGTTGCTGATGAGTTGGGGGAAAATCACAGATGTCATCCACCGCGCCTCCCGCCCTTCTCGTCCTGATAAGGCCCGTCGTCTGGGGTATAAGGCTAAGCAAGGCTATGTTATCTACCGTATTCGTGTCCGTCGTGGAGGTCGCAAGAGACCCGCTCCTAAGGGCGCCACCTATGGGTAAGGAGGTTCAAGATCTTGGATTTGAACATGCAGCTGATGGCGATTTCATACTAGTAAGCCCACCAACCAGGGTATCAACCAGTTGAAGTATCAGCGCTCTCTCCGTTCTACTGCCGAGGAGCGTGTCGGCCGCCGTTGCGCAAACTTGCGTGTCCTGAGTATGACCTTACACCTTGGAGTCACTTGGTAGGAAACTAATCCTTTTGTATCAGATTCCTACTGGATAAACCAGGACTCCACCTACAAATACTTCGAAGTCATCCTCGTCGACCCTCAACACAAGGCCATCCGCCGTGATGCTCGCATCAACTGGATCACCAAGCCAGTCCACAAGCACCGCGAATCTCGTGGATTGACTGCTACCGGCAAGAAGAGCCGTGGTCTCAACAAGGGTCACCGCTACAACAAGACGACTGCTGGCCGCAGAAAGACCTGGAAGAGGCTCAACACCGAGAGCTACTGGAGATACCGTTAGTTTGTGGCTGTGTTTCTGGGGCGAAAAAGCGGGGGGTTTTATGCTCTTGTTTTCCCTTTTCACCGGTTTGTTTTACAGCAATCTGAATCATTTGCTGGGTGTTTGGGTTTTCATTCCTCGATGACTAAGGCTCAGCTGGAATTGTGAAAATGTGAATTTGATCAAACTATAACTAGGCCACTGTGAAGTAACTGGACGTCTGGTATAATATCTGTTGAGCTAGAAATATTTCCGTGGGAGATGGCTCCCGATATCCTCATGTTTCGCTGCTGTTAAAATATTCGGGCTGTTTGCTTCCACGCCTCCATTCCCCTTAAGGTCACCACTCAATACCCTAAATACAAAGGGTTAAATTCCTAGAGCTGGCCCACCATAAACCATTTAGAAATTGCTGGAACTGTATTTAGGTCCAACATGAAGCTACTGTTATCGCCTATTACACAACCTTCAACCGCATACTTCCGGGTTGGCAGGTGATCATCACAAATCACTCGCATCTTATTATCTCCTAGAATACACCCTCCATACATCAGTACTACCGCCACCCAACCTCTGCCACCCTCCTGCTGACGCTCTCAGGGCTCTGTAGAGTCAGTGCCGCCGCCTTCTGCGCTCTGGAAATAACCTCTTCGACATGCACCCCGTTCATCCCCGTCTTTGCTAACCCCGCCAACAGAACCCCCAAAAAGGTATCGCCCGCCCCATTAACACTAACGATATCCTCCTGCGAGATCGCCTCGGCCGGGAAATGCCTTACCATAACTCCGGTCACAGCACCCGTGCCCCGGGAGACAATTGCTCCGGACGGCAACGCTGCAGGGGTAGGGGAGGTTGTGGGAGGAAGAAGCTGCACAAGCACAACTCCGTCCGCACCGAGCTTAACTATGATTCTAGAGAAGTACGGCGACAGGTGCACCGCGGACTGAATTATCCCTTCTTCTAGCAGGTTTGCATTCAAGCGCGTAGAGAGCTTGGCTACACCTGTGATGCATTAGTGACCAGTGGATGAACAGCAGGGGAGGAGATACTGTTCAAAAACACAGAATCGATATTGAGGTTGTCTATAACGCGCCACCAGTCCGCCTGTTCGAACATTCCGATTTCGCGAGCGTGGGTGAACATGGTTGTTAGTTCGTGGCCATTTGGAGTTGTTAATGAGATCACAGAGGTAGATGGGTAGATGGGGAGAGTGGAGGAGAGGATGCGGGTAGATTTTGAAGGTGAGGTCGGTTCGAATATTACTATTCGACACCGCCACCATCGTCAGTAAGTATTGCTCTAAGAGGTTGGGGGGAGGGGGGGTAAACAGGGAATATCAAGCTCAGCAGTGGCCTTAACCACCTCCGCTAATCCCTCCATGGACAAATTCCCGTCAACACAGACTACCTTCACACCCTTAACTATCTCCCTCCTCGCAAAAGCACCAATCTCCGCGCTTTCAAAAACACGCATATCCGCCCCCGCGACGAATAGTTCCCCAGAGGAATTATTAATCACGACGTACCTCGCTGTGACTCCGCCGTCAACCTGCTTCACGCCGCTAACGTCCATGCCTAACGCTCTGAGTTTTTCAAGGGCCCAGGCCCCGGCTAGGTCTTTGCCCACAGCGGATATCAGGCGGGCGTTTGCGTGGGCGAGGTATGCTGCTAGGGCGACGTTCTTGCCGACGCCGCCGAGGGTTTCGGTGGCTGTTGTTGGGTTGGAGGTGTGCAGCTGAGGGATCTTTGTGGTGGTTTTGAGGGTTTGGTCGACTGCTAGGCTGCCGATTACTAGGATTTCTGGGACTGCGATGGTGGTGGGTGGTTGGTTGGTGGGAGTGGGCGGAGAAGTTGGAGGGGGAGTCACTGGCGGCATGAAATTTAAAGTTGGCGTAGTAGAGGAAGGAGACCTATGCACAATATGGTATCGTAAGCCTTAATACGTGAAAAACCCGAAATGAAAACAAAATAAGATAAAGCAGAACAGATAAGAAGGTGTTTATAACCCTTCTTTTTTAAGCTTCATAAGTTCCTGCGCTACCAGGGCCCCCATTCTTGCATTGCTCAGGACGAGTGCTATATTCGCTGGCAGTGAGGCACCATTTGTAATTTCTTTGATTTCGTTGAGGATGAAGGGCGTCTGGTATTTTCCGAAGACCCCTTTATCGCGGGCTTTTTCCACAGCTTTGGAAATAACCTGGTCGATGTCTTTTGCTGGAATTTCGAATTCTCCGGGGATGGGGTTGCAGAATAGTTGGCCGGAGGTTAACCCCATGGTGTGGCTCGCGTCTAGTGTCGCTGTTAGCTAGGGGTATAATAAGAGCGCGGCAGGGGACATGCGTATAACACCAGCCGCGTCACTGGGACTCTCTAGGATATTCGGACTAATGATATTACTCTCCCGACTGTAAAAGGCTGGAACCATGACTCTGGTTCCGGCCTTACCAAAAGTACCAACAAATACTCCCTGGGTCTCTAATACTTCGAAGGTGTTCTCCAAGTCCAGGAACGCCTTCGAGCCAGCGGAAATAACTGCAACATTTGTCCTCCCCAACTCCATCAAGTCTGCAGACACATCCATCGGGTTTGGATATCCTCTGTGTACTCCTCCCAGTCCCCCCGTCGCAAATACTTCAATACCCACCATATGGGCCAGAAGCATAGTCCCCGCAATGGTTGTCCCGCCGTTGTACGTGGTTATATGTCTCTGCCGCCCCATCCAATGCTGAGTTAGTTATGCCACTGTAGATGCAGGGTTAGGGTTCCCAAGGTTGAGAACACACCATCCCCACAACAAACGGCAAATCTCGACGAGACACTTTAACAGTGGTTTTCTGTCCTGCAGTAGATGCCAGGCGCTCCAATTCCGGCTGGGAAAACCCCACACGGGCGATCCCGTCTAGGACCCCAATGGTTGCAGGAACAGCACCACTCTCCCGGATGACCGCTTCAACTTTTGTAGCTAGGTCCACGTTGTCTGGGTATGGGAAGCCTACTATATTCAGCCACGCGAGAGGGAGTGGGAGAAGGGATTTAATAGGTACCATGTGTGTAAATGGCCGTTTCTAATGCTACGATGGGGGTCTTTGATGCTAGAGCCTCACGCACCTCCTCCGAGATTTGTACGAATTTGCTGAGTTTTGGGACACTAGAGTAGGTGCGGTGATGGCAGCGGGCTGGAAGTGTGGAGAGGATTCGGGGCATATGGCGGAGGAGGCGGGATATAGCGGACATTGCGTCGTGATGGCACTGGAGAGGATTGGTGGTGGGGGTTGGGACCTCTGGCAGGAGTATTTATTGTTGATCGATGGTTGGATAAGAGACACTCGGTATCACTCAGTTCTTGATCCAGATTCACCGATGATGTTTTTTGAGAATGATAGACCTCTGGGTGTTGTGTGATACCTCATCGCGAATATTCCTATCACTTTTTTGCAATAAGCCCAATTCCTAATTCTTAGCCGGAGGTCCGTCGGAAAGCAAGGGTAGTAATAAGGATATTGAGGAGCTTCTGCGTTTGACCTACGAGTAGTGTTTCAGGCAAGATGTCCCGCCCCGGGCCCTGGCCTCCCTTCCCTGCAGCTTTGGCTGCAACCAAACAAACTAGCCTCACCACGTGACCGATAAGATTTCAACATTGCCCCAGAGATACCACCGAAAAATCCTTCCCGTCAGTTGGACCCTGAAAACACCACGAGAGCCTTAAAGAACCCTATTCAGTCTCCCCTCCTCCCTCGCCATATACGACATGAGGAGAACACTACAGTGTACCCGCGCCTTCTCCAGTCTCCTCTGGCCTTCGCACCGCCGACCGACTCCCTCTGCTCTACCGGCGTTAGCATTCTCGCTATTTCCCCAGCGGGCATGGAATTCAGAGAATATAAAGTTACGGGATTACCAGGAGGATTGCGTTCAAACGATACTGACGAATGTGAATCAAGGAGTGCGGAGGATGGCGATTTCGATGGCTACGGGTGGGGGGAAAACTGTATTTCTTTCTTGTCCTATACTACTTCTTCTAAATGAGCTATAAACTTACAAAATCAATGTTGGTACTTGTGATAGGTCGTCTTTACAGAGTTGATATCTCGCCTAACTCATCCCTCGCGCCCAGAAGCCGACAAAACACTCATCCTTGTACACCGCCGGGAACTTGTTCAACAGGCAGCAAAACAGTGCGAAAAGCAGTACCCGGACGAGTTCGTCGACATAGAGATGGGCACTTCGCACGCAAACAAGGAGGCAGGTATAATCGTCGCATCGGTACAGTCTATTATAAACCGGCTGGAAAAGTACGATGCGGAATTGTACAAGCTTATTTTGATCGATGAATGTCATCATGCCGTTTCGCGGTCGTATATGAAGGTCCTCGACCATTTTCAGGCTATGGATGTTAATGAGAAGACGCCGGTCGTTGTGGGTGTTAGTGCTACGGTTTCGAGATTTGATGGGCTGAGCTTGGGGAAGGTGTTGGATAAATTGGTTTTTCACATGTGGGTGTTCTTGAAGTGGAGAGTGGACAAGGGCTGATGTATGCGTAGGGACTCTGCTACTATGATTGAGAATGAATGGTTTGCTTTTAGTGGGGTTGTTACTGTAGGCGTCGGCTAACTGGGATAGGTTATCACCTCCACGGTTTACAACTGTGAACTCAAGTGTAGATTTGTCAGGTGTTAAGGACTGCTCGACCGGAGATTTTGATATAAGGGGGCTTGGACGAGCCGTCAACACCGCGGTAGCAAACCAAATTTTAGTAAAAACCTGGATAGACCGAGCATGTGCTTTCCCCTCCATATCTATACCTAACCACTTGCTAACACCTTAACAGCAGAACGTAAATCAACCCTAGTATTCTGTGTTGACATAGCCCATGTCCGTTCAGTAACGGCCAAATTCCGCGCACACGGCATTGACGCCCGGGATATCACTAGTAGAACTTTAACCCAAGCTCGCCGGGAGTGCCTAGAAGAGTTCAAAGCTGGAAAATTTCCTGTGATGGTTAACTGCAGTGTTTTTACTGAAGTACTCCCCCGACCTCTCCTTACTCTCCCGGGGGTCGATTGAACGTATTGATGATTAGTAGGGAACCGACATTCCAAACATCGACTGTATAATTCTCGCGCGTCCGACCCGTTCGAAAAATCTAGTTACGCAAATGATTGGTAGAGGCCTGCGTAAGTCAGAGAGCACGGGGAAAACCGATTGCCACATAATCGACATGGTAGCAAGCCTCTCTAACGGGGTTGCTACAGCGCCAACACTCTTCGGTTTAGATCCAGACATGGTGGTCGACGAGATGACACCGGACCAAATGCGCGCCCAAGCAGCCAAAGAAGAAGCACGGCGGAGAGCCGAGGAGGAGGAGAGACGGCTTCGGGAAGAGCAATTGCAAGCCGAACAAGAAAGAATCAGAGTTGAAGACGAGTTCTGGAAGAAGGAAGGAGCGAGGCTCGAGGAGGAGATCGAGAAAATGAAGGAGGAGAGCCGGACAGCTGTATATAAGAAAATGGAAGCCATCGAGAGGGCCCGGCAGGCAGCATTGGGGGCGGAGCGCAAGCCGGCTGAAAAAGAAACTGAAGAGGCCAAAGAAAAAACGAAGAAACTCGCCGAAGAAGCCGAGCGTCTGATCGCCAAGGAGGAGGAACGCCTTCGAGCCGTAGCAGCTGAAAAGCTCAGGCAGGACGCTCTAGCCAAAATCTCACCGCCAGCGCCGATTCAACTGGAATACACGGACTACGATAACATCTGGGAATTTCTGAGCGACACCCGCGCCAACCAGGTTGTTTATACAATAAGCCGCATGGCGTGGGTCTTCATCGGGCCGACAAAGCACGTTCTCAGTTGTGGTCGGAACGGGTACATCATGGTGGAAATGGACTCTAATGGGTGGTACAACGTGGAAGAAGTCCGTGCTCTCCGGGCAGAGTTGGATCGGAGCAGATGGGCGCGACCGAAGATTGTCATGTCTGGCGTCGAGAACCTGGACGCAGCGATCCGCGGTGCTGGTATTATTTCTCTTTCCCTCAAATCTGTGCCCACTAATTCAATTTAGACACCTACGCCCGAAGCATCTACACCAGAAACTTGATAGCGCGCAGCGCACCATGGCGCAAATCCCCCGCCTCGGACCAGCAACTCGAGTTCCTGAAGAAGTTCCGCCAGCGTGGCGACAAGGATTGGGAGGCCATGCGCGAGTCTGGAGAACTCACGAAGGGTATAGTCGGGGATATAATTACCCGCGTAAAGCACGGCGCCATGCGCCGGTTCGATGAGGAGAAGAAGGGGCAGAGGAAGAAGGAGAGGGAGGAGGCTAGGGAGTTGAAGAGGAGGCGGAGGGAGGAGGTTTGTTTGGGGAATATTGCGTAAGTCCGCTCCATAATTTGAGATGGTGTGGGGAGCGCATGGGGGGGTTCTTATATATACTTGATCTGTAGTGTAATATAGAATTGGGATTGGGTGTTGATTTTATTTAAAATTTCCTTTTTGTTGGAAATAGTAATTTTGCTGAAAGGTTCATGGTACGTCACTCGGTGGTTCAAGTACAATTCTGAAGTATAATTGAGGTTTAGGTAACGAGTTTCGGTGAAGAGCTTTGAATATGATAAAGTGAGAATGAAGATAACTATTGATTGACTTAATCTCTTATTCTCTTCGGAATAACCAAAGTGGATGATAACTCTATACTATGAAAAACCACAGCCTTGCAAGTCACCATCAGACCTTGGTGACTTCGTCCCTTTAAATGCGTATGTTACGATCCTAGCCGAGGGTTGTTGTGCCACAGGCAACGACTATGCCTTCTTTGAGATCCTTGGTATGTCGGGGTCGTAACTGAGGTTCTTGTTCGGTGGACAGGTGACTGCGGTTTTATTGGTAAGGTGTAGCCACACAGGTATAAGCATTTGTACAACAAGGAGTACTAAGTGGGGATTCAGTATATTTCTTAGGCTGCTGTTAGGCACGGGACTCCGGACAGGCAACAAAGGGCATCAACAATAAATTGGACTTCAATAAGTTCAACATTCACAATTGTAACAAGCACGAGTCTGTGTGAATAGTTATAAAATGAAGCTTAAGTGGTACATCAGCAAAAAAAAAAAAAAAAATGCAACTTGGATTTAATTGGATTTATTCCTAACTTGGATGGAGAGCACTCGCATTCCGATATAAGTAGTCAGTCTCCTGATATAACCACTTTCCTTCTAACCTGTTGTTTATGACACGGGTCTGATTGTCGACTGTGTTATTCACCCGCGTCCTATGCCTCCTACTACCTCATTTCATTTATATCTTGTGCAGGCTGCTCACTATAGGCCCATGGTGTCTTCATGTTTCCTACTCTTCTCACAAGTATCTATTTTTCTTCCAGCATGCATACATATGAATATTACAAAATGTGTGCATCAGAGGAAAGGTCATTTGCCTTTATTCTTGGTTCAACAAGAGCTCCAAGGAATCAATTGATCTTTTGACAACTAGTATTTGCATTTTCTCCAAGCTCTAACATGTACACAGGTTCCAATACCTCTATTACCACTCGCATTACCCGAGTAGCATTTCATTTGACAGATTACATTAATTTGATTAGAATTCTTTTATATTTGATTTTCTTAGCAGAATCTCTAGATTTTGGCGGTCAGCTATTGAATACTTTGGAGGATGGGCAGGATTGTACCTGAGGAGTTCCAAGGCAAGGAACAGGTCATAAATACCTGCTGTAAGATAGAGGAAGTGTAGTAGGAGAGCCCTTGTCTTTCCAGGACCAAGGTAGGGCAACAGGATTAAGGAACCTGTGCACTTGTAACAGGCGCTAGCCTATGTGAACGGTTATACAATAGAGCCTAAGCGGTAGCCTGCTATCGCTTTGGTGTCTAAGGGAGACCTGCTGAGAGGCGAAGACAAGGGGAGTACAGTAGAGTGGTTTATAGATAGAAGGGGAACGATAGGATCGCCGTTCAACCAAGTGTATTCACTGTCTAGGGATCTGTCTGAAGTCTGATGTCTCCTGCTAGCCAGGAGACCACTCTTAAATGCATGATATCTTTCCTGCAAGAGCTGAGGCTCTGGAAACCCGCCGCCACTATCATTACCGGTGAAGGTACAGCTACCGGAATCCTGTGGCCCTGCTGGAGTCCTGGAAAGCCTGGGGCTTTCCCACAACACTGCCTTTATCCTACCGCCGGTATACATAACCTGTTCCTTCCCTTGGAACTCCTGGGGCACAATCCTGCCGATCCTCCAAAGCATACAGTAATCAGAACGCCAGAATCTAGAGATTCCAGTAAAGAAATCAAATACAAAAGAAATCAAATCAAATGAATGTAATCTTGACAAAGGAAGGGCTAATGAGAGTGGGAATAGAGGTACCGGAACATGTACACATGTTACATTCCCCAAATCTGAACAAAACTTATCTTCTCCTAAGGCCATAGGCCTAATCGCCGCTCTCCCAAGGCCAGAGCATAGAATCATCATCAGTGTTGAAGTAGCTATCATCTGATCCTGCAGAATCGTATTCTTCATCGTTATAGGGCTGCCAGAAATCGTTGGGTACTATAGTTCTGGGGCAAGGGATTGTAGAGACTTCCATAGGCTCCCAAGAGGTCCTGACATAGTGGGAGGTGATCTTAGCCATCGGTTCTGTGCTGTGGTTTTCTTTCCAATATTCGGCTATGATTTCCATTGAGGTCCCCAGATTCTCGATAGGTTCCCAAGAGTCATCTGTCCTTTCATACCCTTTCCAGTGTACCAGGAACTCGACTCTGTTGTTCTGTAGGCGATAATCCAGTATCTCCTCTGCTTCCCATTCCTCTGCATTAATGATGAGTATAGGGGCCGGCCTATCCATCCTCCTGGATGCAAATCTATTGGGATCGTTCTCATGGTATTCCTTGAGGCATGAGATGTGGAAGTATGGCTTCTGGCGCTCCATTCTCTTAGGTAATTCCAGCTTGTAGTTATCGCTACTAGAGTCATGCTCTAGGACCTTAAAGGGTCCAAACCAGTGAGGTTCTAGCTTCTTGGATCGTCCAGGGGTGGAGGTGTAAGGGCGTCCTCTAATAAGAACTCTGGTGCCAATGTTGAATGGTCTTCGATAGGGGTTCCTCTTTTTATCTGCTTGCACAGTCTGCCGGAATGTGGCATGCTTTCTGGCCATATCAACTTGAATCCTGGTGGCTTCATGGGCATTCAAGATCTCGTCCACTGCTGGTACTTTGCTGGCAGATCTGAGGACAGGATTGAAGAGCTTCCAAGGGCGTCCATAGAGTGCTTGATATGGAGATATTCCTAAGGATTCATAGGGGGCGCCATTCATGGCTGCTGTTATAGCTGGGAGGGCATTGGACCAGTTATTCTGTCTTTTGTTGATGAAGTTCCTCATCATCTGTTTAAGGGTGTGAATCCGGCGCTCTACCTGGCCATTGATTTGGTGGTGGTATTGAGTTACCATCCAGACCTGGATTCCCATTGACTTCATCATCTGAGACCAGAAATTAGAGGTGAAGCGGGAGTCTTGGTCCAGTACTATGCTTAGTGGATGTCCATGAACATCAAATATCGTCTTCTGGAGCTTGCGGAATACTTTTTCAGAGGTGGCAGAGTCCTGGAGTGGTATAAGATGAGTGTAGGAGGTAAAGCGATCGATAATAACTATGATGGTAGTATGGTTATTTGATTTGTTGAAGGGGCCAGCGAAATCGATGGCAAGGGATTGGTAGGCTTCGTCAGGTGGTGGCAGGGCTAGAAATCTACCTGCCGGAAGTGTGGTTGGCTCCTTGTTAATCCGACATTAATCACAAGAACGACAGTAGGCTATGAAGTCCTGGTGCATCTGAGGCCACCAGAAGAAACAAGCGGCGTACTTGTAGGACTGGTGAGCTGAGAAATGTCCTAGGTCTTCATGAACTGTTTTAAGGATGAAATCCCAAAGGGATACTCCCCTTTCTAAGGGTCCCATAGGGATATAGATGTTAGAATAGCCGTTGGTATTGTCAGCTATGAGGAGGCCATCCTGGATTGAATAGTGTAGCTTGTCAGTTGTCTCCAGGACTCGCTGGAAAAGAGGGTCATTCTAGAGAGCTTGAATGACAGCAGGGCGGAATTTTCCCATAAGGGATGAATGGAGGGTACCAAGAAAGGTCTGGGCCTTGTCAGTTTCAGTAGAATTCCAGAAAGCTTCAGGATCACTATAGAGGGGTCTAGAAGCTGGCGAGGCTGGTGAAGCTAGTAGTTGGGAGGCTGGAGTTAACATATCTGCAAGTCTAAGGTATTTGTTCCCTGGTGAGGGAAGGGACATAGAGCTATCATTTGATGGAGGGAGGCTACTGTCCATTGAGGTATCTGATGCTGCTTTCCCTTTCTTTGCTTGCTTTCGTTTTTCAGGGTCCTTGGGGAAATATCCATTGGCTTCTTTGCCGTCTCTGTGTGTGAGGCACTGGTCATCATAGCAGGCAGTACAAGAGAGCGCTGAATGGCTTCGTTCCTCTCTAGTCTGGTGAAGGTTCAAGGTAGCTTTGTTTCCCCAAGACTTGCCTGCCTGGATGCTGCTATCGTTGCTACTAGCGCTATTCTTGCGCTTTTGGGAGCAAGTGACTGCATTGGCTGCTATCTCTTTGCTTGCTAGGTAGTCTGGGGAGGAGCGGTAGATAGATTCGCGAGTAGTGAGGTATGGAGAGTGCTGTGTTTCTTCGATGGTTTCCATTTTGCTGTCGGAATCTAGGCTATAGTATGAGGAAGAAGTGTAGTTGGTTTGAATATGATTGGAGTTGTAGTTCTGAAGATCTGAATTTTCGGAGGTGGGGTCCTGTAGGATTATATCTTCAGGCCCAGAATTGGTCTCACGAACTCTGGATAGATAGTCTGCCAGAAAATTCGAAACTCCAGGTATGTATTCTATTTTAAAATCAAAGCGGCTAAGATGCATTATCCATCTCTGCTGCCGCTCACTGAGATTCTTCTGTGTAATGAGCTTGGTAAGACTCTCATGATCGGTAACTATGGTGAACTTTGTGTGGGACAACAGGTGTGTGAAGGCTTGTACAGCCTCAACTATTGCAAGCGCTTCCTGTTGGTGGGTGGGGTAGTTACTCTGAGGGGCAGACAGTTTCCTGGAATGGAACGCTGCCGGTCTGACTGTATCTCTGGTTGTTCCTTGGCCTATCCAAGCGCCACTGCAGGTAGGAGATGCATTGGTGAATAGCCAGATTGGTTCTGGGTTGGTATAGTCAATAGGTCTAAGAACTTGATGATATTTCGCCGCCTTTTTCACTGCTTGAAAGGCTGCTTCCTGCAAGTCTGTCCATATCCATTCAGCATCGCCGGTAAGCTCAGTAAGTGGTGCAGTAATGGTGGCGATGTGTGGTAGGAACTGGGAGATTTAATTAACCATCCCACTAAAGCACTGAAGTTCCTTTCAGTTCTGAGATCTTGTCCAGTCCTCATCGCTTCTGATCTCCTCTGGTGCTGGGTGAATGACTTTATCATTGATAAGGTGACCTAGGATATCAAGCTTTTGTGCAAAGAAGACACTCTTCTTTGGGTTGGCATATAGCTGCGCTTTTTGCAGTTTCTGGCAAATAGCTTTGATATGCTTGATATGGTCTTGATGTGTATCGCTATATATCAAGATATCGTCAATGTATACCCATACAAAGATTCCTAACTCTTCTGATAGTGTATCTTCCGTGACTCTCATGAAAGTTCCACATGCATTTGTGTCTCCTTGCAGCATTACCTTGCAGGCAAAGCCTCCAAAGGGTGTCTTGATAGTATTATACTTCTCATCCTCAGGCTCACCCCTGGTCTGAAAGTAGGCATCACTGAGGTCTATCTTGCTTCGGAATTTGGCTCTGCCCACAGTGTTAAGTATGAGCTGCTGATTAGGGATTCGGGCTTCGTCTTTCTTAGTGTTCTTATTCCTATAGCAAAGGTCCACTAATAGTCTTATCGTGCCATCAGGTTTCCCTTGAATGAACATGCTGGCGCCTCCCGGAGTCTGTAATCTGTAGAGTATCCTGGCCCTGATTTGAGTCTCTATCCATGCCTTGATATTAGGGATCAATTTTTCGGGGGTCTTGAAGGTTGGCATCTTGACATAAAGGTCTGGGTCCTTGATCATGATCTGGTGGTTAAAGCGCCGCAATGGTTGTAGGGTTTCACGTATTTCTGTGACAAAAACCTGAGGGAACATCTTGAGAAAATCTGGTATGTCTTCCTGTTTAGCCATCACAGAGCGAGGCTGGGTGCATTTCCCATTGCAGTTTACTCTGACTTTGTGGTCAGGGAGGTAGAGGGTAGTTTTCCGACAGTCTATGACTGCTCCAAAGCGCATGAGGTCATCCATACTGAGTAGTATATCATAATATGATACTGGAGTGACACTCATGTGTACCTTGGGTACCTTCATGCTTCCAATTTCGATATCTGTGATGCAGGTGTGATTACTGCTTGATCCAGATCCTTTGACAGCCATTTTGAGTGTTGTAGGCATCTTCTTATTGGTATAAGGGATATTGTTTGTAGTAACAAAGCGATTGCTGATAAGGATGCCTCCAAAGGTTCCAGTATCTGCTAGGACACTAGTGGGTTTCTGGTTGACTAGCATTGTGAATTCTAATGCTTGGAAGGGCCTGGCCGCTTCCTTGGAGGCGCCAACAGTAGTCTTGTAGGTTATGATGATATTTCTTCCATCCAACACTTCTGTGTCATCACTCTCTGCCACATAGTACTCTTCATCGCTATCGGGGGTGTCCTGGGTGACAGTGACATGATTGGACTTGATTTCCTTCTTTGGACAATCATTTGCTATATGTCCTGCTTCTCCACAGTAGTAAGAGGCTCCTTCTCTCTTGCGTCGATCCATTTCCTGCTTGCTTGGCTTCTTATACTTGGGAGGGGTTGATTTTCTCGCTGGAGCTTTGCCAATTCCTGCTGGCTTGTTGCTGGTTTATTGTGGAGAGTTCTTAGCTTTGTTTGGCCTATTTCCGGAGGTACTAGAGGAGCTGCCGCTACTCTCATAGGCTCCTGTCTTGAACATGGTGGCATCATATCTCTCTGCCAGTTGGACAACTTGATTCCAGGTATCGGTATCTCTTATCTGTAGTTCCACATTTCCTCTCAGCCTGGGATCCATGGCATCCAAAAAGCGTTGTCTTTGTGCATAGTCTGATATTGAGTCTCTAGGCAGTGTTCCTCTTAGGTCTTCTAGTTCACCAGCAATCTTGGAAATTCGCGCTGGCTTGCCTCCTGAGGACTGTTGTATCTTCTGCCATTTGAGGTATAGGTCATCTGTATTGGTTGATGCTTCAAAAAGCTGCTTAAAGCGATTCTTGAATTCTTGCAGGGAGGGTTGGTTGTCTTCAAACTCATCCATGAGGTTGAGGTAGCCACTATGTGCTCGCTTTTCTGTATAGGCGCCATAGTAGTCCACTATATCCTCTGTGTCATCAAGGACATCATACTTGGATAAGTACTTCTTAACCTCCCTAAACCAGCGCCTGAGTTTGTCTGGTTGTAGATCTTCGCCTTCTCCACTGAACTTGGATGGTTGTGGAAGCTTGATCTTTGGTTTCCTGGGTTGGTCTGGAGCGTCAGCCATTGTCCTAGATGCTGGCGGAAGTGCTGGCGGGTGTCTGGGGGTTTTTGGCTCTTTCCCTTTTCCCTGAGGTAATGGTGGTGGTCTAGAGGGTTCTGGGGAGTCTGGGAATCCGCCAGGTATGTCTCGCTTCTTGAGGGTACTGCAGAGTGTGGTAGGGTTCCAAAGACTGTCTCCAAGATGCTTCTGGTTCTTGGTCTTGATTCCTGAGCTGTTTCTGTTCTCTGGCTTTCCCTTTGGGCGATTTGCTCTGCTGTCAGCTCCTCTTCTGAGTCTGTATCAAGGTCTCCTAGTTGTAGGAAACTTTGTCTAGGTATAGGTGTATTGTCACTTTCTCCTTCTGAGTCTGTATCTGGGTTATTCCTAGGTCTGCTGGGAGGTATGGATATCCTTTCGGACCTAGTAGTCTGACTTCTTCTGTCTGTAATGATGAATGTAGCACTAGAGCTGGGAGTCTCACCCTGCCGCTCCTGCTTCTAACTAGTTATCAAGAAAAGGGAAGGGTGATCAATCCTACCCACTGTTCTCAATCTTGAGAACCAGATATAACCTGCTGAGGCGAAAAAAATGTAACAGGCGCTAGCCTGTGTGAACGGTTATACAATAGAGCCTAAGCGGTAGCCTGCTATCACTTTGGTGTCTAAGGGAGACCTGCTGAGAGGCGAAGACAAGGGGAGTACAATAGAATAGTTATAGAGCGAAGGGGAACAATAGGATCACCATTCAACCAAGTGTATTCACTGTCTAGGCATCTGTCTGAAGTATGATGTCTCCTGCTAGCCAGGAGACCACTCTTAAATACATGATAATCTTCCTGCAAGAGCTGAGGCTCTGGAAACCCGCCGCCACTATCATTACGGGTGAGTGTACAGCTACCGGAATCCTGTGGCACTGCCGGAGTCCTGGAAAGCCATGGGCTTTCCCACAACACTGCCTTAATCCTACCGCCGGTATACATGACCTGTTCCTTCCCTTGGAACTCATGGGGCACAATCCTGCTGATCCTCCAAAGCATACAGTAATCAGAATGCCGGAATCTAGAGAATCTGGTAAAGAAATCAAATACAAAAGAAATCAAATCAAATGAATGTAATCTTGATAAAGGAAAGGCTAACGAGAGTGGGAATAGAGGTAACGGGACATGTACACATGTTACAGCTAGGGATATAGAGCTATCGTTTGATGTAGTGGGACTACTGTTTATTGAGGTGTTAGATGTTACCTTCCCTTTCTTTGCTTGCTTTCGCTTTTCAGGATCCTTTGGGAAATCTCCATTAGGTTCCTTGCTGTCTCTATATATAAGGCACTTGGCGTCATAGCTGGCAGTCCAAGAGATCGCACAATGGCTTCGTTCCTCTCTAGTTTGGTGAAGGGTCAAGGTGGCTTTGTCTCCCCAAGAGTTGCCTGCCTGGATACTGCTGTCGTTACTGCTAGCGGTGCACTTGCACTTTTGGGAGCGAGTCACTGCATTTACATCTATCTCTGTGCTTGCTAGGTAGTCTAGGTAGGAGGGATAAATAGATACACGAGTAGTGAGGGATAGTGAGTGCTGTATTTCGTCAATGGTTTCCATTTCACTGTCGGAATCAAGGCTATAGTATGAGGAAGAAGTATAGGTGGTTTGAATATGATTGTAGTTGTGGTTCTGGAGATTTGAATTTTCGTAGGTGGGGTCCTGTAGTATTATATCTTCAGGCCATGAATTGGTTTCATGAACTCTGGATAGATAGTCTGCCAGAAAATTCGAAACTCCAGGCATGTATTCTATTTGAAAATCGAAGCAGCTAAGATGTATTATCCAACTCTGCTGCCTGTCACGGAGGTTTTTCTATGTCATGAGCTTGGTAAGACTCTCATGGTTGGAGACTATGGTGAACTTTGTGTGGGACAACAGGTGGGTGAAGGCTTGTACAGCCTCAATTATTGCAAGCGCTTCCTGGTTGTAGGTGGGGTAGTTACTCAGAGAGGCTGACAGTTTCCTGAAATGGAATACTGCAGGTCTGGCTGTATCTCTGGTTGATCCTTGGCCTATACAAGTGCAACTGCAGGTAGGAGATGTATCGGTGAATAGCCAGATTGGCTCTGGGTTGGTATAGTCAATAGGTCCAAGAGCTTGATAATTTTACACTACCTTTTTCATTGCCTGAAAGGCAACTTCCTGCCAGTCTGTCCATATCGATTCGGCATCGCCGGTAAGATCTGGAAGTGGTGCAGTGATGGTGGCGATGTGTGGTAGGAACTGGGAGATATAATTAACCATCCTACTAAAGTGCAGGAGTTCCTTTCTATTGTAAAGTCTTGTTCAGTCCTCAACGCTTCTGATCTTCTCTGGTTCTGGGTGAATGACTTTATTATCGATCAGTTGTCCTAAGATATCTAGCTTTTCTGCAAAGCAAGAACTCTTATTTGAGTTAGGATATAGCTGCGCTTTTTCCAGCTTCTTGCAAATAGCTTTGGTATGCTGGATATGGTCCTGATATGTATCGCTATATATCAGGATATTGTCAATGTATACCCATTCAAAGACTCTTAAATCTTCTGATAGTGTATCTTCTATGACTTTCATGAAAGTTCCTGGGGCATTTGTGTCTCCTTGCAGCATTACTTTACAGGTGAAGCCACTAAAGGGTGTCTTGATAGTGTTATACCTCTCATCCTCAGGCTCAACCCTGGTCAGAAAGTAGGCATCACAGAGGTCAATCTTGCTTCGGATTTTGGTTCTGCCCACAGTGTTGAGTATGAGGTGCAGATTGGGAATAGGAGCTTTGTCCTTCTTGGTGTTATCAATCCTATGGCAAAGGTCCACTAATTATTACGGGTTAGCCAATTCAGTACTGTTGAATTGTCTAGACCGTGCTCGTATTGAGAAAATCGGAGAACTGCCAGGAAAGATTGGTAAAAGGTATGATAAAAGATAAATGGTTCTCGAAGGTTTAATATCTCACTAACTTAATAACTGGATATATTGTTATGGTCTCTTCTCCGTTGCTTGATGATCACTTAACAACCTGGGGTTTTTTTTTTTTCTTTTTTAGTTTATCTCATATATTCGCTCTTAACGTAGAGGCACCTACATGGAGCTCTATCCATAGCATAAATGAAACATGAATTCCCAATGTACAAAACAAAAGAAATAACCGCACAAGTGCTCCCCTAGTGATGACCATACTGTCATTACACCCAGCAATGGCGACTAATTCAAAAAGTATAGAATGAAATGAAATCAAAAGATATCATAACCACAAGGAAAGATATAGTATGAAAGAAAAGCCACGCAGTCTGAGTCATACCCGGAGGCGGATGAGGCAACGGTAGAGAAAACCGCTAGCATAGTGCGTGAGAGGTTCGTGCACGTTACACAGATATATGAGGCGAGACCTAAGATCATGTCCTGGTTGGCTCAAAGTGGAGAGCCATAGCCTAACATGGACAGCTTCGGAAGCTAAAGCTGGCGTTGTTGGGACTTGGAAGGGCAGTGGAGAATTGCTTATTCAAAGGTTTCATCCCCTGAGTCACAGGAAGGGCAAGTGTGAGAGCGATCGGCATCATTCCATAACGGTTGTGCAGCAAGATAACTATTGCCAGTACACATCAAGTGTATCCTCCCAGCTGTAAAGCAATCGAGGCCCATGAAGGCATGTGGGCAGAGGGACGGCTTATACTGGTAGTAAGGGGGGGGTAGGGACAGGAGTATCCAATAGGCGAGGAGGTCCTTTGGGCAGTCTTCCTTGATCAGTTTGTAGGGATGGCACCTGGGTTGAAGGAGGGGGGGCCAGGATTGTACCCGGGAGGAGGTGGGAGTTTATCTGTGGGAGTTTAAAACTATCCTGTGTTACCTCAACCAAGAGGTGACATATCCCATCAATGGGGAGGTGAGAGCGGACGGTGGGAATGGGCCTTGGTTGTTCCCAACGGAGGGGGATATAGTTGGCCCTAAGGCAGCGAAGGAGGGGGCGGGAGGAGTCCCCTGCCCTAAGGTTGGAGAAGGATGGAAATGATTGAGGCAGCCAGGCTGCAGTGGGGTGGATCTCGGGAGGGGAGCAGGCAAGCCGTAGTGCAACCATCCTGCAGCGATGGGGGAGGAGCGAGTTGAGAGGCGGGAGGTAAGCCTCACATAGTAGGATGGACACTGGAGTTGATGAGAAGCAATTGGTAACCCACCGTTGGACCTTGTTTCCAAAGACTTCTATTTTTCCCATCATGGCAGCGTTGGGGATGACGAGTATGGCTCCATAAGGGAAGTTAGGTAGGAGCAGGCCCATAGCCAGCCTACGGTTCAGGTAGGGTCTATGCCAATGCCGGGAGGAGAGAGTTGCCTTAGGAGACCAAAGCCTTCTTGCGCAAGGGCTAGCATCTTGAGGAAGTGAGTGAAGGTTTCCATCAAGGGTCAGAACTAGTATCCTAGCCATCGGACTATGGAAGAAGGGTGGAAGAGACTGCCATCGAGAGAGACAGGAGCCAGTAAGGTGGGAGAGCGATCCCTTGAAGTGAGCCAGTGGATGAGCTCAGTTTAGGGAATGGAGAAGGACACTCCAAGTGGGGTGGCCTTCCTGCAGCTGGAGGTATAGTAATGTTGAAGAAGTTATGTGTTCCTCGAGTAAGACCCAAACCCAACAGTGATAGTAAAATCATCAACATTGGAAAACGTAATCACCTTAGGAATAGAGAAGTGTTGGGAAGATATATAAATTAAAAATAATAAAGGCAAGATATGGGAGCCCTGGGGGGAACCCACTTGAACAGCCAAGAAGATATTAGGGGAGCCCTGAAAGATCAGGCGGCATTTGCGGTCAGTCAAAAATGAACGAACCCATGAAACCATATAAGGTGATATGCCTTTGGCACGGAATAGAGAAGATAAACAACAAGAGGAAATATTATCAAAGCCACCGTTGATGTCAAGGAAGAGGGTAGAGGTCTTAAGGCCTGCACGTTGCAGTCTGCGGACTTCATGTGTGAGGGCAGTGCATGTGTCAAAGGTCCTTAGTCCGGGAAGCTAGCCGCATTGTTTCGGGTGGATAAGGCCTACATTGCGTGCCATCAGTGATAGCCCAGTTGCCATTATCCTTTCCAGAATTTAGGAAATAGTTTGTAGGAGGACAAGGACTCAGCATGAGGAGTGGGAGTTGTATTCAGATTTGGTAGGCTTGGAGAGGACAATGCCATTGGCTTTTTTGAGGGAGGGGGAGTCAAAGCCGTAGGTCAGAAGGGGAACTAGGAGGGAGGTGAGGAAGGTGGGGTTGATATTGTTGATCCTCTTCCATATGCTATAGGGGATCAGGTCAGGCTCGAGGATGAGGTGTTGGAGGACTTGCGAAGGACGATAGAGACTTCCGGTTTCTGAAGTGGCAGGAAATCCACAAATGGACACAGGATGGATGATGAGGGTAGGGGGTCTTTTGGAGGGAAAAGGTGATGCAAAAGGGAGGTGTTGACCTCGACGGGTGTCGTGGCGTTGGGAAAGTAGGGGAAACGGTGATGGGGGCGTCCGCTAGCGATCCAGTGGGCAGCCTACAGTGGCTTGGAGTCCAAAGAGGCAAGGAATAAGTTCCAGTGTGATGCCGTAGCCTTTTTTATTGCTGAAAATATGCAAGGCGGGAGGCATGGGCACTGTCGGAGAGGGTGGTGGAGGGGGACATGCATGATATCCTTGCCTCTCTGTGAAAAGCTTAGAAGAACGGTGATAACTCGGCTGTAAACCCTGTCTTTTACCTGAAGCAAGGGTGCTTGTTGTGCGTGTGTAGGGCTAGGAGGGAAGTTAGGGTGCCTAGGTGGCGGTCAAACCAGGCGCACAGTGAGGCGGTGTTAGGCACATGTGTATGAGGTACTGAAGTCAGTAGTGCATTCATACGAAAAATGCGATGAAAAACCTACTCATACCCCTCTGGCCCCGTTGTTGGGCCCGCACGTTACCTGCGGCACCTACGGCAAAAACGTCCCCTCACCAAAAAGCCATAAATTGGCGCCCCCCTCTTAACACCATATACGTCGCCACCAACATGGTCTTAGGGTATAAGGTCACATGGTGCATCTTGACGTCATATGTTCAACTCTCTGGTCCTGCAGGGTTTCTGGTTGAATGAGATATTTTCTACCAATCGAGTTTGCATTTGCAAACCTTCCTGCAAGATGATAACAACGCCCTGACGGAGGTATTATTGCCCGACTTCTAAGAAGAGGACTCTGTCTTGAAATAGCTGGTCAAACGGAAGAAATCGGTCGGTCGGTTAAAGAGTTATGAGCGATATTATCCTATGAGCCTATCGGAAGACTGAGGTCGCCGATGAATGGCGACATGAGCATTGATCACCTCATATATGGATAAAGGTCTACAGATCGGTAGACTCCCATTGGAGGATAGGACGTTATCATTCCGATAAATGGGCCAGGTTACAGAAGACCAAAGGTGTGAGACTAAGTTCTCAGGGTCAAACAGGTTTTGCACTTGGGAAACCTAGTAGAAAGGTCTTAGAAGTTGTAAAGCCGTGGGATCAAGGTCGCAGAGTATAAATACCAGGGCAGTCCCCAGCCTTTGATAGAGCATGAAGCAACGGAGAAGAGATCTTATTAATATCATAAGTTTTTTCCCAAAAATCTTTACCTACGAGCCTTCCTAAACAATCTCCATTTACGAAGAAAGATTCAAGCCAAGCTCGATTCGCTTGCCCTTAGAATCGACTACCCTTAACAGTATATTGATATTTCTCCTTGTTACCAAGGCTCTTTACATGACTACTGGACACCTCCAAGTCATACCTCAGGAATCACATAAGCTCATAGCTGATTCCACACTCTTCGACTAGCTTCTGCTCGAACCACATCCCTTAAAATACACCTCCTCATTCGAAGAAATACTAGAAAACTCCCTCTCGTAGATTCAATTCTATAGACCTCAGGAACCCTCCTGTTTCACTGATCCCCTATTGATCCCTACCGAATAAGATTTCCTAGAAATCTACGAACATTTCTACGGTCCCACCTACCAGTGGAAGCCGTTTCAAGACTACGATACAGAAGAAGAAGGAACCTCCAGTTCTTTCAGCTTTACCTCCCCCTCCTTCACCCTATCTCTTTGGAGATTAGGGAAATATCCTGAGTCCCAATAGAACGACATGGCACGACAATTGACTGTCGACACGGACCAAGCCATGTCTGACATAGAAGAGGTTTCTCTGGTTGGAAGCGACCATGCACCTGGACGCTCCAGGTCACCTTTGGCACTCCACCACCTGTCACAGCCAAGTGGAGTTAGATAGTCAGCCTAAGGAACTCGATCAAGCACTCCCCATCCCCCCGACGCCAGAAATCCAGCTATGCAAAGATTAGCGGAACGCATAGGCCAGGTAATGAGCTGGTTCGCCCGTACCCTCCAGGAATCAGTTGATGTGCAACATCTGGCGTACCGTGAACTATCTGCTCAAGCTCAGGATGAGGCAAATCAACTCCAGCACCATGCTCAACGGATAACCCGTGGGGAACAAATTATTGGCGAAGAGTTGAAGCAAGTCAAATTGTGGCTTGAAATGTTACCAACTGAAACCGCCGCACTTCAAGATGTAACCACCAAACAGTTGGAGGCAAAGTTGCCGGCGCAGGAAGAATGGACTGCACACCATGAAGCGGTAAGTACCCAACTTCATGCTAACATTGGGAAAACAGGACAAGAGTCGCTGGATCGAGACCGCCAACTAGAACAGGCGTTTGCAAGATAAATGGCAGAACTCCTGCAAAGACAAGTGACTCTACAAAAAGAACATGAGAGAAGCAGAGAGGAGTTACGAGAACTTCACCAGCGCCTCGAACAAGAGGGGGCAGAAAGGGAGGTCTATGTGGTCAGGCAGAATGCCGCATCCGAGCAACTAAATCGAATGTAGACTCGAATGAATGAAACTTTGGAGCAACAACAAGTTGCGAGAAATCCACTAAGTGTGTGAGAAACAGTGGCACCACAGCCGGTGGAAAATCCGGGATTGGAAAAATGAACCATGGCCGATAGCGGAGAAGAGTTCTGGTTCATTCCCTATAGAGAATAGGGAAAGGCTGTGAATCGTGGGGATGGAAACGGAAATGGCGGAAAAGAGCAACCACCGCCCCCTCAGGCGAATGCACCCAACCCAGGATATGATGACCCGGGGTCTGAAGACGGAGGTAGCCCCTCTCGACGAGGAAGTGACCCATCACGAAGACCCTTGCCTGGCTGTAAGTTCAAATCCGAAGCGGACGCATGGGTTGACCGACTAGGGCAAGCCTTGTTAAGGACCAACCACCGGTAAGCGGATCCACTATTCAAGTTTGAGAATAAGCCTACTCAGGATGTGCGAGTATGGTTATTAAATTGTGAGGACTACCTTAGGAGAAACCCATGGCAATAGGAAATCAATGAAGAACGCATCAAGTATGCGTTAAGGAGAATGGAAGGAACCGCGGTAGCCCCTTTCTCGATAACCTATCGAAAGAAAATGACTGGAGACCTGGGATTCCCCAAACTTGAGGGTTATGATTTCTGGATAACTTTCCGGGCCGAAGTTACAGAACGATTCACGGTACTGCACAAGGCACAAAAAGCCTTAACTGAGATGGAGAAGGTTAGGTATACAGGGGACAAAGAGAAGTATCTCCTTACCATGGAAAACTACAATATCAAGGCAGAAGTATCCGGCATCGCTTGGAGAACCATAATTCAGCGGCAACTTCCTATCGAGGCCATGTGTACGCTATCACATGAAAATCATGATTTGGATAGCGAGTGGATGAAAGCAGTCCGCAGGGTTACTAAAGCGGAAGAATCGTTCAAGGAACAACAAGGGCTTCTCCAGAAAAACGACCAGGGAAGAAGTGACTTTCAGAAAAGAAAGCGGGAGGAGGAATCAAAATCTAGCAAGACCACTGCTGGAAATAAGAAACGAAAAACCTATACGGCAGCTGAAAAGGCTGCCTACAAATTGAAAAACAAGTGGAAAAAGGGAAAAAAGCCCCCGCTGAAGGAAAGGTTGAGCATACAAATTGGGTTGAAGCTCATAAAGGAATCTCTAAGGACAAAATTGAAGAACGAAAGAAAGCCAATCAATGCACCCATGGCACGTTGGCTAACCATACTTGGAAATTCTTCAGGAAACAGGCCCAAGTATCAGTTATAGGACAGAAAAGGGGAAATTTCAAACCCCAATATCGACGACCCCAGATAACAAAGGGGCAACCAGAACCAACGACCAGGGTTAACCAAGTCAACCAGCCTAGGATTTGGGAACTCGACAACATGGATGAAACCTAAAAAAGGTTTTCAGGCACCGGCAGCGACAGCGACTAGGTACTCAGTTATGGACCCCTTACTGAAACCGAAATCAACAAGGGGGCTTGACCTCTGCAAGGTCCTAGTAGCAGGTATTCCGCGCTTCTCCGTGGGAAACTCAAAACTAAAGCGAGAGTCACGAAAAGCAATTCAGCCCTACGGGAGTATCGCAGACCTAAGAATGACAGGTGAGCAAGAACCGATTAACTTGTACGGTGGCTTGTGGTGGTCCGGGACTAACTCTGGGAACCTGAAACTAAAAAAGCAGAATGTGGAGGGCTACATTTGATGTATATCGGACCTTAGTACGGAAGACAGTCAACTAAACCTGAATCCTTAAAAAGCCCTAAATCCTTACAAGAGATCCAAGGAAGAGTGGACAGACCAGCGCTGACTAGGGACTTCTTAAGAATGACAAGGGGAAATCAGTTTAGCCTGGATTGTGAGAAGCCTTCTAGGAACGAAATATATTACAGGTCGGCTGGACAATGGAATAGTTGGAGAAACGGAACAGGATTCCAGACATCAAGAAAAATAAAGTGGAAAAGAATGCGTAACTACGGCTACCTAGTCCACACGCTAAATAGAGTGGAGAAATCCGTCCCGAACCTGGACTCCGGATATGTGGACAGGATAGGTACGATAGACTCATGGGGTAAACGAGGCGATGCGTGAATAATCCCCGGAGCCCAAATACGCTGATATGGTCGAAACGATACGAGTGTGGCTCCAGAGAAGACAAAAGCGTTGGCTGAGAAGGGCAGTGGCAGGTGTATGGGAACCCATCGGCAAGGGGTAAAGACCGCTAGTAGTGGGCTGCCCAGTACACCAAAGACAGAGATTTTAGTTTGTCTGAGGAGGCTTAAATAGCCGAAACTGTGCGGGCATGGTAACAAATACCCTAAGTTACCACAAAAATGAAAATGTCTCACAAAAGACCTGCACAGGCCCCTAGCGCCCCAAATAAAAGAAATAAAACAGGAGCACCTGCCCCGCCTTATTATTCAAGCCCAGAAGGCAAAGCAACCATTGAAGCAAATAGCGAACAGATCCTGATACGCGTTCTATTAGACTCAGGGTCTAATATATTCCTAATTAACCAAGAGCTGGTTAATAAACATCGCATACCATACCACACACGCACAAATAGCTTGGACATTTACACCTTTGAAGGAACCACAGCAGCAAATGGGGGAAAAAACTACACACATCCTATTCTCTTAGAGATCGGGAACAACACACACCGATCTCAGATTTCTTGCGAAATTGCCAATACTGGCAAATATGACCTCATCATCCCATTTGGATGGTGGCATAAAGAACATCCAATAAGGCACATCGAGGATGCGCAAAAATGGACTTTTAAAGACGAGAAATGCCAAAGTCATGTTAATGATGAAGGTATAGACTTGACATTTTAATGGGATGAGACTGTGGCATACGACTCAGAAGCATGATACATTGGAAGAATCGGAATAGCACCCACTCCAGAGTCAAAAGAGATTTTGCAAATACCTCAGGAATACCATGAATTCCAGAGGGTTTTTGCACCAGAAACGGCAGAGAAACTAGCCGGAAGAATAACGTTTGACCACGCCATTGACTTGATACCCGGCACGGTACCGCCATGGGGCCCAATATATCCTATTTCAGCCCACCAGCCGGATTTGCGTAGCCAATACTGGCAGAAAATGCAGGATCAAGGGAAAATCGTGGAAAGCACATCTCCTGCAGGGGCTACAATTTTATTAGTCCCTAAACCTGAAGGGTCAATGAGGCTATGTGTGGACTACTAACAGTTAAAAAAGCTAATGGTGGCTAATAAATACCCGCTACCCCTAATGAGCGAGCTTCACGACTGGGTGGCAGGGGCTCAAATATTCATGAAGGTCGACTTAAAAGATTTCAATCACCTCCAAAGGATAAAGGAAGGAGATGAGTGGAAAACTGCATTCCGGACCCGATACGGCCACTTTGAATACCTAGTAATGCCATTCGGGCTGGTAAACGCGCTTGCCATATTCCAGGCAATGATGAATTAAATTCTACATGAATTTTTAGATCACGGAGTGGTGGTCTACCTAGACGACATCCTAATTCATTCTAAGATAGAGAAAGAACACGTCGAATTGGTAAAGAAGGTACTCTCTCACTAGGAAGAATATGACCTAGCTGTATCGACCACCAAGTCAGTTTTTCACGTCAATACAGTGGAGTTTTTAGGGTATATTGTGGCAATTGATGGAGTTACCATGAGCGAAAGAAAGGTCAAAAGCATAAAAAATTGGAATGCAACAAGGTCGGTCAAGGAGGTGCAATTATTCATTGGCTTTGCCAATTTTTACCGACATTTCATTAAAGATTTCTCCAAAATCTGCAAACCCATAACCGAAACGTGGAAGGGCGACCCCAGAAAATTCAGCTAGGGGGCGGAACAAGACTGGGCGTTTGAAGAACTTAAGAAAAGATTCATCTCCGCCCCCATACTCAGTCATTTTTACCCTGACAGAGAAACAATTGTAGAAACAGATGCTAGCGATTTTGCACTAGGCTGTGTCCTCTCACAGTTTAAGGACAAAAAGTCACATCCGGTGGCTTTCCACTCACGGAAGCTGAGCCCAGCTGAGCGAAATTATTAGATCCATGATAACGAACTATTGGCGATTCTGGAAGCATTTAAAGAGTGGAAACAGTATCTGGTTGGAACAGAAAAACCAGTAACTGTCTACACTGATCACCAGAACCTACAGAACTTCCTTATGACTAAGGTTTGGAATCCGCGGCAAATACTATTGGCTCAGCAACTAAAGAACTACAATTTGAAGATTGTCTACCGACCGGGAAAACGAGGAGGAAAGCTAGATACACTAAGACGACGGCCAGAGTACCATCCAGAGGAGGGAGCTGCGCATAGCGAACATTCAATACTCAAGTCTTCTCACTTCCAAATCACACTGGTGCACTTAAATCATCAAGAAAGGGAGGAAAGAATAAATGGTACAGAGTCTACTGATTTCTTGCGAATAAAATTGCTAACTCCGAAAGCACGAATGCCTACAAAAGGGTCCAGACTAGCAGCCGGACATGACCTGTACACACTAGAGGATTTTATAATTCCAGCCAAACGACAAAGGTTAGTGGAAACTGAAATTTCGGTCGGATTACCAAAAGGAACATATCCACGGTTGGCACAACGCACTGGAATGGCCGCCAAATTTGGGATCAGCATTGGCGGAGGAGTAATCGACGCTGATTACACCGGAGAAGTCAAGGTTATCATAATGAACTATAGAAACCAAGATTGCCAGGTTCGCAAAGGGGACCGAATGGCACAAATGATCATTGAGAACGTACATATGGTGGAAGCGATAGAAGTGGACGGACTAGCAGAAACATCAAGGGGCAAAGGCGGATTTGGAAGCATGGATGTATCACCCAGACGATCAGCTACAACAAAGACCCAGGTAGAGGTTGCATACTTGCAAGCGTACCAGGCCGAAAATGAGTTTCTTGATGAAACAGACTATCAAGCAAGACAAGGCAAAGGGATACTCCTAATGTCTAATGCTATAATGTCCAAGGTTGATATTAGGAAATATGACCAAACATTATTAAAAACCATCAAAGAGGGAGGACAGAATGATCAAGACTGGCAGGAACGCAAGCGAGAATTGGAAACGTTAACCGATGAGGGCAAACTACTACCATGTCATAGGGCAGTAACTGAAGGACTGATATACTATAAGAATCGCTTATACATTCCAGACAACGAACAGCTGCAGACAACTATAGCCAAAGGTTGCCACAACTCCAAAGTACCTGGACACTTTGGACAGGAGAAGACACTGGAAATTATTACCAGAGACTTTTATTGGAGAGGGCTGACAGCGTGGACAAATGACTACGGACGGTCATGCGATGAATGTCAACATAATAAATCCCCACGACATGCTCAGTTCGGTCTGCTGCAGCCTCTAGAAGTCCTGTTCGCAGCCAGGTCATCCATATCGACCGACTTCATCACACAACTACCAGAATCACAAGGAAGAACACAAATTACAGTAGTCGTGGATCGGTTTGCAAAGATGGCTCACTTTATAGGTCTGTAAAGTAATGCCACAGCAAAAGAAATTGCAAACGTATTCTTGAGGGAAGTATGGAAGCTACATGGTCTGCCGGCAGAAATCATATCCGACATGGATGCAAAATTCTCTGGAGAATTCTGGGAATCCCTATGCAAAAGCCTAGGGATAAAACGAAAGATGTCAACAGCATATCACCCCCAAACTGACAGACAAACTGAAAGGACCAACCAAGTGCTGGAAGGATACCTTAGGAATTTTGTCAATTATGATCAAACGGAGTAGTACTAGTTGCTCCTATTAGCCGAGCATGCTTACAACAATTCGGTAACGAATGCTCATGGCATGTCACCCTTCTACGCAAACTATGGATTCCATCTACAAAGAGAATGGATGAAGGAATGGGAATCCCAGAATCCAGCCGCTCAGCTATACGCACACTGGATGCAAACAATACACCAACAGGCCAGAGAAGCGCTTGAAGAAACACAGGAAAATATGAGCAAATATTACAACCACAAGGCTAAGCAGTAACCAGAGATCAAGATCGGGGACCTGGTCATGTTAAATGCAAAAAACATACGCACCAAGCGACCCTCGAAGAAGCTTAGCCCAAAGCTGTATGGTCCTTTTAAGTTATTGGAAAAAAGGGGAGAACGTGCCTACAAAATCGAAATATCACCAAGGTGGAAAATCCATCCAATATTTCTTGTATCATTGTTGGAACCCTATCGAACATCCAATCGACCACCAAGGGAACAACCTCCCCGCGAGCCAGAAGAAATCGATTCAGATTTTTAAAGGGAAATCGAAAGAATCGTGAAGAGTGAAATAATCGCTTATACACGGCGCGTGGGTGGTCAGCACCGACAGTGGCGTGAGTTACGGTATTTTGTGAAGTGGACTGGGTGTTCTGAAGATGAAAATACTTGGGAACCACCAGACCATTTAGAGCATGCACAGGAATTGGTGAAGGCATTTCATAGGAAGAATCCGGATATGCCAAGGTGGGCAAACATTGAATGACAAGGAAAAGGTTTTCCTTGTGTGGCCAAGCAAACAGATAAGTTGTTCACCCTACCAAGTCGAGTTCAAAAAGGAGGAGTTTATTTTATTTTTTTATGTTTAATTTTGTGCTTTAATTTGGATAAAGGAAAAGCGAAAAGAGGGTAACAACTACTAAATAATTGAGACGAACCCACGGAGGAGGGAGCTCATGTTAGGCACAAGTGTATGAGGTACTGAAGTCAGTACTGTATTCATACGAAAAATACGCTGAAAACCCTAATGATACCCCTCCGGCCCCGTTGTTGGGCCAGCACGTCACCTGCGGCACCTACGGCAAAAACGTCCCCTCACCAAAAAGTCATAAATTGGCGCCCACCTCATAACACCATATACGTCGCTGCCGTCATGGTCTAAGGTTATAAGGTCATGTGGTCCATCTGGAGGTCACGTGTTCAACTCCCCGGTCCAGCAGGGTTTCTGGTTGAATAAGATATTTTCTACCAACCGAGTTTGGATCTGCAAACCTTCCTGCAAGACGATAACAACGCCCCGACAGAGGTATTATTGCCCGACTTCCAAGAAGAGGACTCGGTCTTAAAATAGCAGGTCAAACGGAAGAAATCAGTCGGTCAGTTAAAGATTTATGAGCGATATTATGCTATGAGCCTATCGTAAGACAGAGGTCGCCGATGTATGGCGACATGAGCATTGCTCACCTCATATATGGATAAAGGTCACCAGATCGGCAGACTCCCATTGGAGGATAGGACGCTATGATTCTGATAAATGGGCCAGGTGACCAAAGACCAAAGGTGTGAGACTAAGTTCTCAGGGTCAAACAGGTTTTGCACTTGGGAAACATAGAAGAAAGGTCTTAGAAGTTGTAAAGCCGTGGGAGCAATTTTGATTTTTTTGATTATCTCATATATTCGCTGTTAACGTACAGGATCCTGCATAGAGCGCTAGCTATGGCATAAACGAAACGTTAATTCTAAAGGTGCAAAACAAAAGAAATAACCGTACAAGTTCTCCCCTAGTGATGACCATACCGTCACCGCGCCTAGCAATGGCGACTAATACAAAAAGTATAGAATGAAATGACCGCAAAAGAAATCATAACCGAAAGGAAGGATATAAGTATAAAAGGAAAGTCAAACCGCTCAGTCTGAGTCATAGTCGGGGGAGGAGGAGGCTGCAGTAGCAAAAACTGCTGGCATGGTGGGCGGGAAGTTTGTGCTCGTGGCGCGGATGTATGAGGCAAGACCAAGGATTGTGTCCACGTCGGCCCAAAGTGGAGAGCCATGGTCCATCTTAGAAAGCTTCGGAAGGTAAAGCTGGCGTTCTTGTGACTTGGAGGTGCAGTGGAGAATTGCATGCTCGAAGGTTTCGTCCTCTGAGTCGCAGGAAGGGCAGGTGGGAGAGCGATCGGCATCGTTCCAAGAGGGTTGCGCGGCAGTATAGCTCTTGCCAGCGCGCATTTGGTGGATTCGCCCAGCTGTGAAGCGGTTGAGGCCCATGAAGGCATGTGGGCGTAGGGCCGGCTTGTACTGGTAGTAAGGACAGGAGTGTCCAATCAGTGAGGAAGTCCTTTCTGCACTAATCCTTCATCAATTTGTAGGAGACAGCACCTGGGATCGGGGGAGGGGGGGCTAAGACAGTGCCCGGCAGAAGGTTCGAGTTTATCTGATGGAGTTTGAGCCCGTCCGCTGCCACCTTGACCACGAGGTAGCACATTGCATCGATTGGGAGGTGAGAGCGGACAGCGGGTATGGGCCTTGGTTGGTTCCAACGGAGGGGGATGTAGTTGGCCCTAAGGCCACGAAGGAGGTGGCGGGAGGAGTCCCCTGCCCTAAAATTGGTGTAGGATGGAAATGATGGGGGCAGCTGGGCTGCAGCTGGGTTGATCTCGGGAGGGGAACAGGCCAACCTTAGTGCAGCCATCCTCCGGCGATGGGGGAGGAGCGAGTTAAGAGGGGGGAGGCAAGCCTCACAGGGAAGGAAAGATACAGGAGTCGATGAGAAGCAGTTAGTAACCCATCTTTGGACCTTGCTCCAAAAGACCTCCATCTTACCCATCATCGCAGCGTTGGGGACGAGGTGGTCAGCTCCGTAGGTGAGGATTGGTAGCAGCAGGCCCATGGCCAGTCTGCTGTTCAGGTAGGGTACTATGCCTATGCCAGGAGGGGAGAGTTGACTGATGAGGCCAAAGGCCCCCTGAGCGAGGGCTAGTCTCTTGATGAAGTGGATGGAGGTTTCCATCGAGGGTGAGAACCAGTATCCTAGCCAGCGGACTATGGAAGAGGGATGAAAGAGACTCCCATCGAGAGAAACCGGGGCCAGTGAGGGGGGAGAGCGATCCCTTGGAGTTCGCCAGTGGATGAGTTCAGTTTTGGCGATAGAGAAGGAGACTCCAAGTGGGGTGGCCTTCTTGCAGAGGCTGGTGTAGTAATGTTGAAGAAGCCGTGTGTTCCTCTGGTATGACCCAGACCCAACAGTGACAGTAAAATCATCAACATAAGAAAATATAATCCCCTTTGGGATAGACAAGTTCAGGGAAGAAACGTAAATTAAAAATAACAAAGGAGAGATAGGAGAGCCCTGGGGGGCACCCACTTGAACAGGTAAGAAAATATTACGGGAGCCTTGAAAAATCAAGCGGCATTTGCGGTCAGTCAAAAAGGAACGAACCCAAGAAACCATATAAGGAGATACGCCTTTGGCGCGAAGTAGGGAGGATAAACAGGTAGAGGAAATATTATCAAAGGAGCCTTTGATATCAAGGAAGAGGGTAGAGGTTTTGAGGCCTGCACGTTGCAGCAGGCGGACCACGTGAGTGAGGGCAGCACATGCGTCAAAGGTACTGAGGCCGGGGAGCGAGTCACCTTGGTTTGGGTGGATAAGATCAACGGTACGGGCCATTAGCGAAAGGCCGGTTGCCATTATCCTTTACAGAATCTTGGAAATAGTTTCCAGGAGGACAAATACTCGGAAGGAAGAAGGGGAGTTATAATCAGATTTGCCAGGCTTGGAGAGGACAATGCCATTGGTTCTTTTGAGGGAGGAGAGGTGGAAGCCCTTGGTCAGCAGGGGACCTAGGAGGGAGGTGAGGAGGGTGGGGTTGATGTTGTTGATCCTTTTCCATATGCCATAGGGGATCAGGTCGGGCCCAGGGGCTGAGGTGTTGGAGGACTTGCGGAGGGCGAGGGAGACTTCCTGTTTCTGAAGTGGCAGGAAGTCCATGAATGGTCGTAGGATGGATGGCGAGGATAGGGGGTCTTTAGGAGGAAAAAAGTGATGCAAGAGGGAGGTGTTGACTTCGACGGGTGTCGTAGCGTTGGGAAAGGAGGGGAACCGATCTGTGGGGCGCCGGCTAGCGATCCTCCGGGGAGCCCAAACCGATTTGGAGTCCAAGGAGGCGAGGAAGGAGTTCCAGTGTGATGCCTTAGCCCTTTTTATGGCTTTGAAATACGCAAGGCGGGAGGCACAAGCACTGTCGGAGAGGGTGGTGGAGGGGGACATGCGAGATATTCTTGCCTCTCAGTTGAAAGCTTGGCGCAGCTGTGATAGTTCAGCTGTCCACAAAGGCTTTGACCGGAAGCAAGGACGTTTGTTTGGAGTGTGCTGGGCAAGGAGGGAGGTGATGGTGTGCAGATGGCGGTCGAACCAAGCACTAAGTGAGGCTGAGGTAGGGAGCTGGGGAGGAGGTGGTACCGATAGATCCTTGATGAGAGGGGAGAGTGTGAGCCAATCCGTTTTGGTCCAGTTAGGGGTGGGGTCAGGCTGTCGTAGGAATGGCATGGAAGGGCTATTGTAATTGGGAGATGGTCAGAGCCGGTGAGTGGGAGGGAGATACTACATGAGCTAACAAAGGGGGCAAGGGAGGGATTTGCGAAGGCCAGGTCTAAGACTCCAGGTCTGGATGTGCCATCGAAGGGGAACCTAGTGAATACTCCTGGTATATTTAAAAGTGAGTAGCCTAGCTCAGAGGCGAGGTCAAAGTATGGGGAAGAAAGGCTAAATTCAGTATCAGAAAGGACCCTTAGAGGGTCAGAAAGAGGGTGATGGAGGTTCAAGTCTCCAACCAAGAGGGTGGGGAAAGCGTGTGCCCGAAAAATACAAGATGGGCTAATTGTATGAGTGTGGGATGAGCGCCCGGTGGTGGAGTAGGCATTGTAAACGCCGAAGACCCGATGGGCTGAGTTAAACAGGCCTGAAGCGGAATGAATATCAATTGCCTTAAAATCCAGCCGGTCGAAGAATACGGGCAAAAGTGTAAAGACTTGCATGAAATCAAGGAGAGCATAAACGGCCACCCTAGGTTTGGCGCCGTTAGTAGCAGGTGGGGAGAAAGACTTATAAGAGGAAAATATTGGTAGTCGCCCCTTGAAGACTGGAGGATCCTGCAAGGCGACCAAGTGCGGAGGGGTGGGCATAGCCTTGAGGCATTTGAAAAGGGACAGAAACACATTCCAGCTCCCAAGGCAGTTGTGTTGAATGAGGGTGAGGATAGTGCCTGGCTACTGCGTCAGGGAGGGGGGGTCCAGTGCGGGACTCATTGGCGAGGAAAGACTGATGGGCCATGTGTGAGAGGAGAACTGGAGAGCCAGGTGGGGACTGGTGCAACAGATTTGGGGCGAGGGTCAGCTGGAGCGCCAGTTGGTGGGACTGGCTGTCTGGGTGTTGTGAGATCCTTGGCGGCAGTAGTGGGGGAGGGAGTCATGGACGGGTCGGGTAGGGTGGGTGCATCCTGGTCCATGACATCACCAGGTCCTTGTATACCCTCTGTCTCAGAGGGGGCATCATCGTCAGTGGGAGGGAGGGGGCGGGATGGGCAAGAACGGTCCGTGGCAGGATGGGGACCTGCGCACCTAGAGCATATGAGGGGAGAGGCGGGACAGCACCCAGCAACGGACTTAGTGTTCCCGCCCTTAGGGCAAGTGGAATTAGGGCAGCGGTGGGCCGCTCGTGTATGTGCTAGAGCATACAGGAGACAGGTGGGGGTGGAGGCTTTGCACATAGGAGAGGGGTTGCCGTAAAGCCAGCACTTCCGGCATTGCATAAACTTCGCAGAGGAGTGGGCCTTTTCGACTTTGCGCGGAGGGGAGAAGAGACGGATGGTGGAGCCAAGCCTGTTGAAATCGTCCGGGGCCACGGTGACTACAACAGACGTAGTGGTCTTTGTTGCCCGAATGTCAGGGTCGGTTTGGAGGAAACGTGCTGTGTAGATAGCGACGTCAGTTGCATTGCGAACTGAATCAGAGAGGGCAGGAAAGAGGTCAGCCTGGTCCTCCGGAAGGTAGGCTGTGGGTAAGCCGTGGATGACTAATTGGACCTCATTTTGGGCGGGGCGGAAAGGGCGATAGGGGTTGTTTCCTACTGGGAAAGCTTGGTTAAGACGGTTAGTCATGGCTCCATAGTAGGGTGAGT
This sequence comes from Tuber calosporum, assembly GCA_003316355.1. Lineage (NCBI taxonomy): Eukaryota > Fungi > Ascomycota > Pezizomycetes > Pezizales > Tuberaceae > Tuber > Tuber calosporum. Next base: position 4,447 of record QFET01000341.1, on the reverse strand, counting down.
AAGCAGCTGAGGGTGTGTGCGGGTCAGTGCCCAGGAGGGTAAGAGATCCTTTAGGATTGACACGTGCGGAAAGGGACAGTGGGAAAGGACAGTTGGCCTGCCTCAGGACGGCAGCCATCAGGTAGGGGGCGGTGGCTGCCATACGGTCAGCCTCTGCAGGGGGTGCGGGTGAGGTACGGGGGGCGAAGAATCTGCGCTCGGCAGAGGGCAACGGTGCTGGACTTCGAGACTGAGGGCTGCTGTCGTTGGACGCTGCAACTTGGGCCGGCGTGTTGGTTTCTTCCCTTTGCCTTTGGTCCCTGGTGCAGAGGATGGTCCTGCTGCAACAGCAGCATAGGACTTGTTGGCCAGACGGGGCCGGGTGTGTGTGGGTCGGTTATTGGTGGATGAGGGTGGTGAGTGGACCTCGGTAAGGGGTGGGTATTTGCCTGCCCTGTATTCTATGGCTTCCCAGGAGCGTGGGTGTCGGACGCCATATGCGGCAGGGTTGCCATACCACTGTTTTTCAACTGTGTCATTGCAGGGGAGGTCGGGGTCGGGGCCTTGAATTGCTTCTTGTGCGGGTTGGGGTTGGGGGTTCGGGTGAGACCTAGGTCGAGCCGGAGCGGGGCGAGGGGGGACCGGCGGAGGAGGAGGGGGTTGTCTGGAGGTGGCTCCTGCCGTGACGCGAAGGGAGAGGTCCCTGACTGTGGCCTCAAGGCTAAAATCGCGGGGGGGGCTGAAGTAGGGGGAGAAGCGGGGGTCGAGATAGCGGAGGAGAACTTATCCACACGCGTAGTCAGTGCAGCAAGTCGGCTAACTACCTCATTGATTCCAGAGAGGGCGGTGCATAGGAGTGGGATGATGGTGGCTTCCCCGTCAGAAAGGTTGTGGAGGTTGGATTGTCAAACACAGGGAAGGATTCCTGGGAGAGGCTGAACTGGGTAACTATGGCGTCCAGGAGGTTCTGGGTTGCAATCAGGTGTTCAGGGAGGGGTCAAGGGGTGCTGGCGCGGGAGGAGTCGGATGAGTAGGCGGCTGTGCGGTGCTGGGTGCACGAGGCTGACCTGGAGGGGCCAGGGGAAGCTGTGGCCATCACTGTTACACAGGAAGTGGGGCAGTGTCGCTAAAGAGTGAGGCTTAAGCGAGGGGCAAGATTTGGTGTGTCGTGGCTGTTGCCACACAAAAGGCCGAAGTTTTGTTCGGCTAAAAAGGGAAAGAGTTTCAAGCGGGAGGAAAATAGAGGGCGCGGAGTGTGAAAGCCGTGGGATCAAGGTCGCAGAGTATTAATACCTGGGCAGTCCCCGGTCTTAGATAGAGCATGAAGCAACGGAGAAGAGATCTTATCAATATCATAAGTTTTTACCCAAAGTTTTCACCTACGAGCCTTCCTAGACAATCTCCGTTTACGATGAAAGATCAAAGCCTAGTTCGATTCGCTTGCCCTTGGAATCAACTACCTTTAACAGCCGGAGGTAGAGAGAGGCGGAGGTGCAGGGACCGATAAATCCCATATAAGCGGGGTGAGAGTTTGCTAATCATATTTGATCCAGTTGGTGGTGGATTCAGCCTGGCGGAGAAAGGGCGTAGAGAGGGAGATTGTGATTGTGACATCGTCAGAGCCAGTCAGTGGAAGGGTGACATCCCTTGAACTAACAAAGAAGGTAAGAGAGGAATTTGCAAAGGCAAAGTTTAAGACTCCAGGTCTAGATGTACCTTCAAAGGGGAACCAAGTAAATACACCAGGTGTGTTTAAAAGTGAGTAACCTAGCTCGGAGGCCAGGTCAAAATATGGGGAAGAATGGTTTAATTCAGTATCAGAAAGGACCTGTATATGGTCGGAAACAGGATGATGGAGGTTCAGATCCCCAACCTGTAGGGTGGGGAATTCATATTCCCGAAACAAGGTCAGTTGGTTGATCGTGCAGATGTGGGATAAGGGCTCAGTGGGGGAGTATACATTGTAGACACGAAAGGCCTGATGAGCTGAATCAAACAGGCCTAAGGTAGAGTGAATATCAATTGCCATAAAGTCCAACTGGTTGAAAAAAACTGATAGCAGTGTAAAAACTTGCCTGTAATCAAGGAGGGCATAAAGACAACCCTAGGTTTGGCACTATTAGAAGTAGGTGGGAAACAAGATTTATAAGAGGAAAATATTAGTAGCCACCCCTTAAAGACTGGTGGATCCTGCAGGGCGACCAAGTGTGAAGGGGTGGGCATAGCCTTATAGCTATTGAATAAGGAATGAAACACATTCCAGCTCCCAAGGCAGTTGTGTTGAATGAGGGTTAGGGTAGTGCCTTGCGCCTGTGTCAGGGAAGAGGGGCCAGTACAGGACTCTTTGGCTGGGGAAGCCCGAAGGGCGTTACGGGACTGGAGAACTGGAGAGCCAGGTGGAACTGGTACAACAGATTTGGGTTGAGGGTCAGTTGGACCGCAGGATAGTGGGACAGGCTTTCGGAGGGTGGTAAGATCCATGGTGGCGATGGTAGGGGAGGGAGTCCTGAGTGGGTTGGGTAGGGTGAGTACATCTTGGTCTATGACGTCATCAGGACATTGTGCATCCTCGGGCCCAGAGGGAGTGTCATCATCGGTAGGTGGGAGGGGGCGGGATGGGTAGCAATGGTCTATGGCTGGGTGGGCACCTGCACAGCTAGAATACAGGAGGGGTGAGGCGGGACAACACCCAGCAACAGACTTGGTGTTCTCGCCCTTTGGGCAGGTGAGATTGGCGTAGCGGTGCACAGCTCATGTGTGTGCCAGAGCACAGATGGGGCAAGTTGGGATGGTAGCTTTGCACATGGGGGAGGGGTGGCCATAAAGCCAACACTTCCGGCATTGCATAAACTTCCTTGAGGAGTGGGCATTTATAACTTTGCGCTGATGGGAGAAGAGACGGATGGTGGAGCCAAACCTGTTGACATCATCAGGGGCCACGGTGACTACTACGGACGTAGTGGTCTTCATGGCTCGGATGTCTGGGTCGGTTTGGAGAAAGCGTGCTGAGTAGATGAAGTTGTCAGTTGAATTGTGGACTGACTCAGAGAGGGCAGGGAAGTGGTCGGCTTGGTCCTCTGAGAGCTAGGCTATGGGTAGGCTATGGATGGCCAATTAGACCACATATGGGGCAGGGTGGGAGGGGTGATAAGGGTTGTTTCCTACAGGAAAAGCTTGGTTAACATGGTTAGTCATAACTTCATAGTAGGGTATATAAGCAGTGGAGGGGGTGTGTAGGTCTGTACCCTGGAGGGTGAGTGATCCTTTAGGACTAACAGGTGTGGAGAAGGAGAGGGGAAAAGGGCAGTTGGCCTGCCTCAAGACGGCAGCCATCAGGTCTTGGGCGGTGGCTGCAATCCAGTCAGCTTCAGCATGAGGTGTGGATGAGTTGCGGGGGGGAAAGAATTTGCACTCAGTGGAGGGCAACGGTGCCGGTCGTGGAGACTGAGGGCTGTTCTCATTGAATTCTGCAACTTGTACCGGGGTAGCGGATTTCTTCCCTTTGCTTTTAGTTCCTGGTACAGAGGACAGTCCTGCTGCGACTGCAGCATAGGTCTGGGTGCAGGTGGGTCGGGTGCTGGTGGATGAGGGGGGTGGGCGAAATGCCGTTAGGGGGGGGGATTTGCCAGTCATGTACTCTCCGTCTTCCCAGGAGCATGTGTGGCGTGTGGCATATGCGGCGGGGTGGCCATTCTACTATTTTTCAACTGTGTCATAGCAGGGAAGGGCGGGGTCGGAGCCTTGATTTGCGTCTTCTGCAGGTTAGGGTTCATGGGTGGGGAGAGACCTAGATGGGGCTGAGCGGGGCTAGGAGGGACCGAGGGAGGAGGGGGGGCTCTCTGGCTCTGGCTCCTTTAACTACTTGGTTTTTTTTTTTCTTTTATTATCAACTCATATATTCGCTGTTAACGTACAGGAACATGCATGGAGCGCTAGCTACTTCATAAACGAAACGTTAATTCCAAACGTGCAAGACAAAGAAAATAACCGCACAAGTTCTCCCCTAGTGATGAAGATTCAGTCACCGTACCCAAAAATGGCAACTGATTCTAAAAGTATAGCATGAAATGATATCAAAGGAAATTATAACCGAAAGGAAAGTTATAGCAGGAAGGAAAAAGCACTCAGTCGGAATCATAGTCGGAGGAGGAGGAGGCAGCGATAGAAAGAACCACTTGTATGGTGGGTGGAAAGTTCGTGCACGTAGAGCGGATGTATGAGGCGAGACCAAGGATCCTGTCAAGGTCGGTCCAGATTGGAGAGCCATGGCTCATTGAAGACAGCTTCGGAAGGTAAAGCTGGCGTTCTTGGGACTTGATGGGGCAGTGGAGAATTGTATGCTCAAAGGTTTCATCCTCTGAGTTGTAGTGTAACAGAATCCTATTATGTTTCTACTATTACTACTGACATGATGTTGGTTATTACTTATTTGGGTTTATACCTGATAAGCGCTACTATTTGGTTGTCC
>QFET01000340.1:10973-41386 GCA_003316355.1 Tuber calosporum | reverse complement strand
GGGGTTTGTAATGTACACATACTTGGGCTTTCTTTTCTCGTTTCGCTTTATTTTCTTTCTCCTATCACGAGGGCTTTACACGTTCGTTCATATCTCATTTGTTATGTTACTGGTTGGCAAAACTTCGTTTTCAATCCGTAGAAGGGGATGCCTTCGTTTGGGATAAAAATTGGTATTACCTGAAAGGGGGTAAACGTATTTGGTCGCGAGCGCACAGTCAAGGCGAGTCTGATATCGCTTTGCCATTCCCCCCACCATGAGCAAAAAACCTACTTTTACGATCCGCGCGACCACATCTCTACGCGCAAGTAGTATCTAACATTGTATAACTACCTTCTTGTTTATTCGCACCTGGATACAATTAGGAATCCAATTTTGCGGGAAAGTTTCCGTTCTCTGTGATTCTATTAGAACACATGTCTCAAGATATGCTAAAGCTGAAGTGGGGGGGGGGAATACCGCGTTGGGTATCCCATCTGTCGATCCAGGGATTCGGGCACAGGGACCTGAACGCAAGGTAGAACTATTATCGCACGCAGTTAACGCAGGTGTAAAAACGACGATCCAGTATCCGGATACAACAAACCTGCTTGCAAGGAGGAAAATCTTCTCCCTTGGCATTAATACATTTATGGTAGTCGACGTACTCGAATCTCAATCAGCCACCCTTCGATACGACCAAGAGGGATATAACACACGTTTTGCCAGCAGTGCTTAGTCTGGTTCTGGTGCGGGAAACGAGCGTCGAAACCTAACCCCGCCAGAGGTATCCGTTAACCTTCAGTGAGTGCCCCTTCCACCACCCCACCCCACACACACACGTTTCCCGATCAATCCCGCATCCCGCATCGGCCAAATAACCGAGTAAAAGGTAAAAGAGAAAAAAAAAACCATACCAGCAGTAACGAACTTGAAAGGCTTTGTCACTCTCTCATCGTCGGACATGGTTACCGTTATCTGTAGCTTCTGTCTGAGTGGAGTTGTTTTCTCTTCAGGGTTGCGATCGCAGCGTGGCGATTGGTGATGGGGTGGTTATTGTCGGGGAGAAACAACGATGGCTCGTTTCGCTGAGCCAGGGGAAGAAAAAGTAGGGTGAGGTTTTCGGTGACGGGGCTTGGCGTAAAGGTTACCCTGAATTTGGCTGGCGACTTTTTTTTTTTTCTTTCCACCGACAGAGAGGCTACTATCTTATATGTGACGATGACGACTGCGTTTTCAAGAATTTATTGGGCGAATTTGATGAGGGGTACGAGGAGTGCGGGTACCGCTACCACTACCGCCAGGCCGGCCGGACCAGCCAACGTCCGGGACCTACACAAGCGGAGGAACGCAAGCGGATTATACTACACGACGAGGTAAAAATAGAAATAAAACTTCCCTCTTCTTCTTCCTATATTTGTTCATAGTTTCCAACAGCCTTGGAATAGCCACATTGACCCTCGCATACGCCTCAGTCCCCCTCTACCGCGCAGTCTGTCAGAGGACTGGCTTCGGCGGCACCCCCATCACCGACCATACCCGCTTCACTCCCGAGAAGCTCGTCCCCGTGACCGGCGCCCGCCGTCTGCGCGTCACGTTCTGCGCTTCCGTCTCCGACGTGCTGGAATGGAAGTTCACCCCGCAGCAGCGTGAGGTGCGAGTGTTGCCGGGCGAGACCGCGCTCGCATTTTACAGGGCGAGGAATTGCTCCAAGGAGGATATCGTAGGGGTCGCTACGTACAGTGTCACGCCGGGACAGGTTGCGCCCTATTTTTCAAAGATTCAGTGCTTTTGCTTTGAAGGTTTGTCTTTTTTTTTTTCCTCTTTTTTTTTTCTTACTGGTTGGTGGGTGGGCTAATGCGGGGGTTCAGAGCAGAAGTTGAACGCGGGTGAAGAGGTGGATATGCCCGTGTTCTTCTTCATTGACCCGGACTTTCTCGACGATCCCCAGATGAGGGGGATCGACACTGTCACGCTTTCCTATACCTTCTTTAGTATGCCCTCTCTCTCGATTTTGCTGCCGCAGCCTGGATAGCGCTAACGCGACGTGCAGAGGCAAAATACGATAGCAAAGGCAGTTTAAGACTGTGAGCTCAGATTTGCTATGATATCTCTTTTGTTTGCGGATAGGCTTTGCTGGCAACCACTTAGAAGAGATCTGGGGGATCTATACGATAGAGGAGACTTCTATGATACTAGGTCCTATCATTAGGGGCGCTTTACCAGATAAATTGTAGAGCGAGTGATAAATTGTGACACGTACTCGAATCGCTATTGGACCGTGGTATCCGAGCTTGGTCGCATTCGCGATAAAACCTCGAAGTTTCAAGAACCCAATCAAGCCCTTTCCCCCACAGGGCAAGTACATAATATCATACTGTACTACACTTGACTCGGAATAATCGGTACCAACCCATGTCGAATCAACTCAGAAGCCGCCACAAGCGATATATACCCATCGCCAACATTGAAATGTGCGAATTACCGCTCAGTTCATTCCACCCCCCCCCTCCTCTCATTTTACCGCCAGCCTCCCTCTCGTACAGTACAGTAACAAGCTTAACTTTCTCCTTCAAAGACCTTCCAGCAATCGCGTTCATCTTACCTCATCGTATTATTATTATTATTATTATTATTTTGACTCGTTTCGGTCTTGTTTCGTTGAATGGAGGGAAGGGAAGGGGAGGTGATTGGATAAACCTTGTCAGGGTATGAACGACCGTTACGTTCGGATCCGTACTTGAAGGTTAAAATTAGGTTGGAATAATAACATTACCCTCTCATTATTCCCCAAAGCGAATTTTTCAACCCCAGTATGATAGTCCTCAGGGGGATAGATCCAGGGACAGGGCTCTTCTTGTTGGTTGGTTGGGTTGGCACTGTTCCGAAATATTACAATAATATCATTATGATGATTATAAAAGGGTGGGTGGTCGGGAGCTTTTTAAAATTTCGCTTGTAAGGTAGGATACTCGACACGATGCGAGTGAAAATGTCGGCGGTGTGTCGAACCTCCTCCGTCCGTGGTTTAGACACGACGATACGACGAGCGAACGTGACGGGTACTCGTACAATAGTTTAAGTACATCACGATAGATCCCACTTTCCGTGAATCTATTATGTACTTGAATTTTCCCGTGTCGTGGACTCCCAGCGAGATCGGAAAAGGGAGAGCGCTCGGGAGTCGAGGAAATGGGGACATCATCATCGTGCGATACATGTTTCTAGCATGGTCATCGGGACTTCGTTCGTGTATTGCATAACGAGTATTCATATATCCGCGCGATGATCATTTCCTTCGGTTCGTTGTATTATCATATACGTTCCGCCGCATCGGTTGGCGTTCCTGCGGGGCCGATCATTTCGCATTCCCGATAAGATCCACCCCCCTGCGTCTTAGACGAGTGACTGTTCGTGACTGGGTTGTCGATGGGTCGCTGGGAAAAGGGGTTGTCCTGGATTCCCTTGTGTACCGTTTGGGGCTCAAAGTGCGGTGTGGGGGTTGTGTTAACTTGGTAGGAAGGGTTGAGAATATAGTATAATATCTGTTGATGGTGTTTTTTTTGTGTGTTTATGTCATTGCTGTGGGGGGAAATATGGGGTCAATGATCGTGAGTGCGGGGTTATCGTACTGTGGTGCTTTTATTGTGCTTGGACGCGCTGACGGGGGGGGGGTTGCCCGTGTCATGGTCTGTTTTGTTGAGGTTGGGGTGGTGGGCTTTCCCATATTCATGGATGTCAAGTGGGAATTTACTATTGTGCTTTCGAGTTATGTGGCATGTTGGTTTTTTTTTTTCCCGTTTGTCTTTTTGGTACGTAGGGGTTTGTTGTGTCGTGCTGGTATATCGGGTTGTCCGGTACCCACCGCTGGTGCTCTGGGGTGTTTGTGCACGGCAGCGTGTGATATCGGGTTCGCAGATTTTAAGTGATTGTTCGAAGGTCCTCGGGTATTAGTGAGGTTGTGCACCACCACCACCGGAGACCCTGCCTTTTTTATTTGTTTTAAGCTCCTGGAATTCCCTCAGCTGGCCGTCTTACCCGCCTGTCCTTTCCAAGCTTCCAAGTAAAAAAGAACAGTAGATGTCCCTACGTTTCGGTGACAGTCTCGACTCCTTTAAAGTTATTGTGTAGAATAAGAGTGTTGTTGGGATAGTATGCTTGGAACTCTGGCCCAAGGTAAGGCATCTGAATGTTCGCGACAGCTGGGAAATGGTTGCTGGAAATCGAGGTGGTAGGAGCTGGTGTGGTGGTTGTGGGAAAGGCGAATTAGGTGACGCCATCTTGCTTTGTTCCGGAGATCTGGGGTAGGCAATACCTTTGTTTGGTATCATAGCAAGGGCCACCCTTGTGACAGGGAGGCAGAGAACTGGTGCTGACGAGCCTCCATACTATGGTACATAGGTCATTGGTATAGATAGTCAGTGCGACGGTGCTGGAGGGCAAAAACCCACAGCTTTGTGTTTTTACTTTGATTTCGCTACTCGGGGGAGTAGTCTTGGAGGGTATACCGGGTCCCTCGCTGGGACAGGCCGTCATCGGAATGGAAAGGATTCCAAAGGAATTATCCAGGGCTTTTCGTGAACGGAAAAGAGTCGTTTGTGGATGGGGGGGAGGGGCATGACTTCCTCAGATGGCACAATGTTATGCATTCGCGCTCAGGGAAATTTTGCAGAAGAGCATCCATTCGTGCTCCTCGATTAGCTGGGAAAAATCTTTGAAAAGTCACCGGGCACTCGAAAATTTGTGACCTGAAGGCCCAAGTTCGGAATGAGGTCTAGAAGCGCCTCGCCTTGCTGGATGAGTGATGAGTGTATCTATAGGCCTTACCAAGGGTGGTATCATTGGATACCTTTGTATGTCAGGCTAAGCGAAACCGTAGATGTGGTGAATGAAAATCTGGAGGTAGGCACTCTTAGGAAGATCCCCGGAGACGTATCGGAAGTCTGCGAATAGGGGAAGCGGTGCCGAGAGCTTTACCCTGGGCTGCCAGTTGATGGATATATCTAGATGTCTACTGGTGTCCTTGGATCTCGAGCCCATCTTTCGGGGGGATCGGCACTCCACCGGGAGTGACGGAAACTTGGTGCTGGAGCAAATGGATTGGGTTTTGGAGATGCCTACGGTACCACAATAGAATGCATGAAAACCCAGGATAGGGATAAATCAAATCTCTGGGTGGAAGCCAGCTGCAAAGCCTGCGAGCTCTGTCACTACTAGCTATGATAGCAGTTGATTTATAATAGGTTCAACGGATTTCAATGTTGGAAATGCCCCCGCAATGTCGACTTGGTTGTGCTGGTGGAAAAGGATTGTTACTGAGGGTAAGGGAGGATCAGCTGTGTGCCCGATCCACTTTACTCTCCAACACACCTCGTTCGGCAATGGTAGAAACCTATCATACGAACAAGTCAGTGCCCTTTCGGCCAGCCCTGCTGCTAAACTCCAAGGCGCACATTTTCTGAAACATCCTTCTATATATTAGGGAACTCAGGCAAAAAGGGAACTCTGGGAGTGCACGAAATCGCTTGCGCTGAAGCTATTTGAGTAGTGTCATGACCGATTCACTTTCCCAACGGGTGCGAATTTCCGGGGAGCGCAGTTTTTTTCGCTCTCGGTTCACTAGACTGCAGCACTGAGCATCACTCCGGGGAATTTTTCAGGAGCTCTAGCTGCCTCTGTGGAGACAAAGTATGGTGATATCGGCGAAGGGGGCTATACACTGCTCACACGGGCTCTTGAGTCAAATTACTACCAGGGCGGAAGGGCAAAATGCCACTCTCACATATCACTGAGTGCGGACGCAAGGGAGTAGTGAAAACGCTACTCGGGGCAGGGAGATACCGGCCCTGGTAGGCCAAACGCCGCTCTCCTTTGCTGCTAGATATGGACATGTGGAAGTGGTGGGGGCGCTAACTTGGGGAAAAAAGACGTCGACCCCGACAAGTAGGATGAGCGAGACAAAACACTACTCTTACAAACCCATGCGATGTGCTCTTCTCACACCAGCCCAATCCCTAGACCTCCCCATACAGCACCACGTCAGCGTTGAAATCACTGCCGTTCCTTCCATTCCGAGGTGAGTTACTCATGGAAATTGTACGCACTTGAATACGACCCTTTATAATAGGTGAAAATCACACGCAATGGGAATGTGCATATATTCACACTCGTGTGGGCCCCCTGGGGGTTTACTTGTATAGTCAAGGGATAATTTATGATTTCCTGCTTTTGGGATAGGGTTTGATGTTTGGGAGGGGGGGATATGGTCCTATTGTCGCGAGAAGATCCAATGTATGGCTTTTATGTATTTAATGTTATCTGGTTGTGAATTCTCTCATGTGCTTTTGTTTTTCTCTCACAGAATCCCTTTCTTCCTTTTTTGCCCCTCCATTGCTAGTATGTACTAGATAGATGTACTATCTAGTGGATGTTGTTGTTTAGATAGAGGGAAAACTATGTAACGAATTGCGCATGGGCTTCCGCTGTAATTGCGAAGAGAGATGTAAGCAGCGGCGGTTGGATATAATAGCTTTGGGGACTAATAACCGTTATATATATAGCATTCTATCCGATAGGATCGTATCATACTTACCCACCTTGGTAAGTAAATTTGCGGTAGGGAAATAGGATGTCATGTGCCAGTCCACGTTCGGTGGGTTCGTCAACCCCGCAACCGAATTGACGAATGCGGTGTAGGAGTTCCAGAGAAACTACGATACCTAGGGGATATATTATCATACAGTGGGGGATATTAAACTTGTACGGCCAAGACTTTGTAGAAGTTGCTGTGACATTAACCCTGCTAAAGACTTGATATTGATATAGATATGATACTTTACAGAACGGGGCAAAAACCTCCCTAAGCCAACATGGCCAAAGGTCAAAGCCAGAGCAGTGAGGCGTAGCAGAACCCTTCCGAATCACTGTGACTAGGCATCGATGAAGGGAGGCACATAACCTTCCCCTGGAAACCAGGTTGAGAATGCCTCCATTGGATTCCGAGAGGACCAAAATATCTACAACGCAGTGCGATTCCGACTTGCGAGCAAGTTGAAAGGACCTCTCATTCTCCCTTCTCATTTCTCCCTGGCTTGAGGTCGCCTGCTATCCTAGAAGATCGTTCGGGCGCACTGTCTCTCAGGTCGGGCCATTGAGCGGTCTGAATTTGAGCAGAGGGGGTGGTGTGCTCCTAAAAACTTTGCTAAAATCACTTTACCCTGCGAATTCAGGTCCGATTTATATTCCTTGCTATCGTAAATTTAGCCACTACAGTTTTTTTTCCCCTTTTTTCCCCAGTTCATTTAGTGCATAATGTGGTGGCTTTAATGCCCATTGCACTGTAACCGTGGATCACCTAGTACCCTCTCCACCAAAGGTTAGAAAAAAACCTGTTAATGATTGACCTGGGGGGAGAGTGGTTTCTATTCAGTAGCATATGTATAAGTAGCTTTTTGTGTAAGGTAAGGTGTTTACGAAAGGGGGGCAACATGTCAATGACGGCTCGCTGCCTACACACTCTATTGGGTTGGGAGAAATTTAGGAAAAGAAGAACATCATGGGAAGGGTGGATGTGTGTTGGGCTACTCACGAGAAAGGAGATAGAGGGCCCGATCCTATTGTCACACACACAGGTGCCTAACGGGTAGAGGTCAGGCATTAATTGTTGATGCGAGAGAGTGAAGAGAGAGTGAAGAGTGCCCACAAGTGGGTGAGTACCAGCCTACCATCGGGGGCAGGCACATCTTCGAGAAACGAATTAATAAATATTGGCTAGAATCTCCTCATACCTGTAGAGCGTAGTTGAGTTGAAATGGCAAAGCTTGCAGTGAAAATGGACGATGTTTTTGCGTGCGTGCTGGGAAATGATTTAGAGGGGGATGCGCGCTCATAATGGTTAGCCCAAGACCGTAATATGAATACATATACTTAGTGAAGTCAGTGTCTCTCGTTTGCCGTGACCTCGTTCTAGGAGTCGTGCTTAACGTTCGGGTAGGTTTTGCAAAAGACTGGGTGATTGGTCAGGGGTAGTGACACGAGTGATCTACTGTGATAATTTCTTCCTGGTTACATATGTAGCATGACTGAGTTCACGATGATGATGCTTGCTAATCGTTTTCACAAATCATTTAATGCCGTGTGAGGGGAGTCGAAAATGTTGGCAATTGGGAAGGAATTGAATTCTAACCATTTCTGCATCTAAGGTTCACATGGTGTTGACCCTGGTACTTCTCTGAGTTCATGAAATCCTTAAAGTTAGACAACTTCTCGAGAGAGCTTGAGATTCGCTGCAGCTGTTACATTATCGAATGGATCCTGTATCTTTTACTTGTGGCAATTGTCCATACCTGACGTTTTTGAGGGAAACCAGTGATCCTGCAAGGCGATCAATAGTGGAGGGGTGGTTTGATGGAAATTGGCCATCCTCGTAGGCCAATCCAGTTACTCCTGTATTAGAGAGTCTGTATAGCATCCAGGATTTGCAGTTGCTTTCTTTTAAACCAAAGGAGGTGGGGCGGTTTCTTTTGGTTTTTTTTTGGGGGGGGGGAGTGACACTCTGTTTGTGGCTTGTGGGAATCCCGTTCAGAGCACTGTGCTGTACTTTGAAACCCAGTGTTGCGAGTCATGTGGAGCAGCACGTTCGGACCTGTTGCCGGGGGACAGCTTCCATATCAGCCGAATGATAACTCATGACGGGGGCATCGCTAAGGCGGGGATAGGGTTATCCTGGCGATCGTTTAACTTAAAGTGTGGCGATATGGAAGGGGGAAAGAGGAGAGAAATGAGAAAACTGGAGGAGCATATTTGTGGAGATTTGAGAAGGTAATTTCACTGGGTCAAGTTATGAGATGGGAGTAAAGGGTGTTGCTTGCCGTTGGCCTTTTATCCTTTTCCAGAGCCTCTGTGTAGGTCTCGCTCAAACCACTTGTAATCTCATAGAGCTTTTTCTTCTTTCGTCTGCCTATCGTTGCTTTTCTTAATGTTATATCGATTGATAGGCTGACTAGAAAGAAACTTGAATCTCTTATTAGCTATAGGGTCGTACCGTTAAAGTATTGCTCGTATTGACAGACATTCTAGAAAACTGCTTACCAATTTTCGTCACAGTTCCTGACCTGAGGCTGTCATTTGTCGTCCGTCGCTCCAGGGCCCGGACAATTATCCAGTCTTGTGGCTGTTATTATTACGGATGCAGAGGCATTGGTTGGTTGGAGTTCTGATCCATATTTTAGGGGTGGGAATGGTGGTAGATGAGGTGTGTTTATTTGCTTCAACAAAGCTAGCACCGGACTAGAAAAATGATGATGAGGTTCAGCTTCCGTCCGGGCCGAGCTGTGATACACTACGAGCACACAATACACAAAGCAGCAAGGGTGATACGTTATGTTTCACAAAACGTTGCCGCCATTTGCTCTTCCTTTGGACATTCACCCTCAGGCGCAGTGCGAGTACGTGGGTGCGAGATATAGCGGACATGGATCCTTCAAGCTCTTGGGTTGTGCATAACTAAACTTATCTTTTTCTTCCCTTCCTCTTGAAGACGTGTTTCCTCGCTATGCTCACAATCGAGACCCCAGGCTATCGTGGCAACCGATACTTGAATGCTGTGGAAATTATATATAATTGGTAAAATTTCATCAGCACCTAGATCCGTGTATTTCTGCCCCCCTTCCGATATATTAGTATGAGAGTGTGAAAAATTGACGGATTTGATTCCTCTAAGACCCTGCACTAAATTAAATATCTCCTAGGAACAAGATTTCATTTTCTGATGGTGGACGGGGTTAGCACAACTATTTCCCACGAGGGCCGGGGGCTCCCCCGGAAAGTTGGTTTGATGATTGGCGACTTTGTGGTCTTCACGACCCCTGGATAGCTTAGTTGCCTTAAGTTAAGTCCAATCCAGCTCTTACCCGGTGCCTAATATTATATTATCAAATCGGATTTTGCACCGCAGTTGCAGTGTGATGGGCCAGTCTCCTAGTATGGTATTTGTACTTCGCACCAATGACAACGGTAACTTCCGCTCAGGTTAGTCATGTAACCAGCCCCACCAAACCCCACCAAACAAGCTTCCCAAAAAATTACAACCACCTCCGAAGTCCAAAACTCGACGTTCCCAGACAACCCCCCTATTTTATAAAGACCTTGGAAACACTCATGGCCTTCAAGGCGAGTATGACAGCACCGGTTGACCAAAACCAGGATTTATTCCAAGATATCGGCGCAACAGTCGAGAGCGTTGCAGGTGGCGCCACCGGTCAGGTCGAAGGCGACGAGGACCAGACAAACATCGAGGAACCTCAGGTTGTTGACAACATTGGTATGTCGACTTGGCTCTTATTTTGCAATGTATGCGCAGGCGAGACTGATAAAGGGGGGGTTCTTTCGTTAGAATCACTATGCATGAACTGCCACGAACAAGGCATGACTAGGCTCCTTCTAACCCGAATCCCTTACTTCCGCGAAGTAGTGATAATGTCCTTTGACTGCCCGCACTGCCACTTCCGTAACAACGAGATACAATCCGCCGGAGTGATCCAAGAGCGTGGGTGCGCTTACACATTCCAAGTAGAGTCAAGGCTCGACCTCGACCGACAGCTTGTCAAGTCCGAAACCTGCACGGCAAGGTTCGTCGAGCTGGATTTAGAGATACCGGCTCAGCGGGGCCAGTTAACCAATATCGAAGGTCTTCTGAGTCTCGTGCTGGAGGACCTGGCGGGAGATCAACCGGTCCGGAAAAGTCTACAGCCAGAGGCGTATGAGAAGATCGAGGAGTTTATCAAAAAAGGAAGGGAAATGCTTGATGGGAATTCGTTCCCCTTTTCTATCAAGCTGGACGATCCTGCTGGGAACTCGTGGGTTGAGCCGAAGCCGGACGATGCTAGAAATAAATGGGTTCGCCAGGATTATGTACGCACCCCTGAGCAGAATTCTGCGTTGGGATTGACGGATACTACGGGTGATCAAGTGAAGGAGGAAGAGGAGGAGGATGTGATTAGGCCTGATGAGGTGCATACTTTCCCTGCCAGCTGTCCCAGCTGTGCTAGGCCTTGCAGTACACACATGAAATTAGTCGAGATTCCACATTTCAAAGAAGTGGTCATTATGAGCACTGTCTGTGATGATTGTGGATGTAAGTCTACTTTCTAGTCCCGATGTATGCATATCACTAATATCTCACAGATAAGAGCAACGAAGTAAAAACTGGAGGAGCAATCCCTTCAAAAGGACGTATCATAACTCTCAAAGTGGAAGATGAGGATGACTTGGCCCGCGACGTCCTCAAGGTTAGCCCAGCCCTTCTTCCTCCCTTCAATAGTTCAAATATCTAACACTCTCTAGTCTGAAACCTGCGCCCTCCAATGCCCGGAACTTAACCTCGACCTCACGCCTGGCACCCTCGGCGGCCGCTTCACAACTCTAGAAGGCCTCCTAGCCCAAGTATACGATGACCTCCACCAGCGCATCTGGGGCGACGTCCACGCCGAGAGTTCAGACTCCCTAGACAAGCAGACGAGGGACCGCTGGGAAGAGTTCTTCGTCGGCCTCAGAGACGCCCAGAGTGGGAAGAGGAAGTTCACTTGCATCCTCGATGACCCTTTGGCCGCTAGTTATGTTCAGAACTTGTATGCGCCGGACCCGGATCCGCAGTTGACGATTGTTGATGTAGAGAGGACGAAGGAGCAGGAGGACGATTTGGGGATCTCAGATATGGTTACTGAGGGGTATGAGGAGAAGGAGGAAGAGGAACGGAAGGAGAGGGAGACTAAGCGCTGAAGATCCCTATGGGGGCCTTTGTAACAGATAGTGTGTTTTTATAGGGATTTGAAGTAGATGTTAGAAGCCGGATTTTGTCAACAGCCTATTGTATTCTAGATTGGATCTTATTGTTAAATCGCCTTCCTAGCACCTCCGTAAACGGTCTTCACTTGCTGTCTCGGGGCGATCGGAGCAGTTGGGGAAATTTCTGTGAATTGCTAGTAGTGCAGCTGCAAGAGCTATAGCGGCTAGCATCTCCGGGCGACTAAAGAACTAACACCTTCCCAACAGCAGCCCTTCTAGCAAGGTAACCAACCACAAACAGATTCCGCAATACTATCCGGGATAAAAAACAAAATCTCAAAAACCTAGGTCTTGCTGGGAGTCGAACCCAGATTACGGGAATCAGAATCCCGGGTGCTAGCCATTACACTACAAAACCATCCTGGATGACAGCTTACCTACTTTTGACCCTTTAAATTTAAAATTCATGAGCATCTCGACGAGTTCCCACCATGAGTTTAAGGAGCCCTGGCCCGAAAAAATAGCTCCCCGTTTGACCATATATCATGGACGCCCTTTCCTGCGCACTGCTAAACTAAAGTACCGTCTTCCGTTGTGGCCATCCTCGCGGAGGCCACCCCTCCGGGCACGAGGGGGTCTTGCACTCGGTAATGAGTAAAAAATATTTCCTTGCTACTTGTACAAGACGTATCTCTACGGATACCACCGTCCCCTATTCACTCGATTAGGAAGTTCTAGGAACCGCTAGCAATTAATTAATTCAACCCGTTTGCCCTCACAGCCAATGCCTGGATGATCTTAAAACCAAGGTAGAACTATTAAAGTAATATATAAGCTCTTGTCCATGTGTTTCTGTCTGTGCTCTGCGAGGTCACAACAACTCACGGCGAGTCGAGAACACGGTGACGCGAGAACGCCCATAGAATTTTTGTAGGATAGTGATTATTTGTATGGGCATCCCCGCTATACAGTGGGCTCGTCTTGCTGGGATACTGTAGTATGTGTACAGTGCGGTGCGGGTATCCAGGGATTTTGGCGCTTTGTGAACAAGGGCGCTGATATCTCCGAGTGACACACCATGTACAGGTATTATTATGTCTTGGCGTTGTGTCATCAATAAGAGCCTCTTTCCGTTTGTACCCCTCCCTTGTGTGATGGAAACTTGAAAACGTGAAGTTCAATCCCCCATCAAAACCAACGCTCAGGCGCTTCTTCATCCATCTTTAATAACTATACCGACCATAACACAACTATGTCCGGAATATTCCAGGGATCAAGAAACAATGGAACTTTATGTTTGTCTTTCTCGCCTCCTATTCGAATAAGTAGATGAATTGGGCCTAATGGAGGTTTTTCACGCGGCAGTTCTCGGAGGAGAGAAAATTACAGGGTCAGATGTTAGAGATCAGAATGGTAATCCGTCTCGTTTTTTTGCCCAAGCGGGTTAGATGGGGGCGGCACTGATGAGGGTCTGCAATAGTTCTTGCCACGCAAGCTATAGCGAATATCGTCAAGAGTTCGTTTGGTCCTTCGGGGTTGGACAAGATGATGGTGGATGATATCGGTGATGTTACAGTTACCAACGATGGCGCTACTATTCTTGGTTTGTTGGACGTTGAGCATCCTGCTGGGAAGATCTTGGTCGATCTGGCTCAGCAGCAGGATAAAGAGGTCCCTATTCCTATTGTGTTATCATCTCCGTGGTCACAATGCTGATTGCGAGTTGGATTGGGCAGGTTGGAGATGGAACAACTTCGGTTGTGATTATCGCTGCCGAACTCCTCCGTCGAGCAAACGAACTCGTCAGGAACAAGATCCACCCGACTACAATCATAACCGGTTACCGTCTAGCCCTCCGCGAAGCTGTAAAATACATGACAGAGGTAATGTCGCTAAAGGTCGAAACCCTAGGAACCGAACCTCTCCTAAACATCGCAAAGACGTCTATGTCCTCCAAAATTATTGGCTCGGACTCAGATTTCTTTGCGCACATGGCCGTGGATGCAATGCTCGCCGTCAAGTCCACCAATACAAAAGCAGAAGTTAAATATCCCGTCAAGGCGGTCAATATCCTAAAGGCCCATGGGAAAAGTGCTATGGAGAGTATGCTCGTTAAAGGGTATGCTCTCAACTGCACTGTTGCTTCTCAAGCTATGCCCACACGGATTCTGAATGCAAAGATTGCATGTTTAGACATGAATTTCCAGAAGACAAGAATGGCATTAGGTGTTCATATTACTGTTGACGACCCTAATCAGCTAGAGGCAATCCGACAGCGGGAGTCAGAGATGGTCCTCGAGAGGATCAAGTTGATTCTGGACGCTGGTGCAAACGTCATCCTCACCACCAAGGGTATCGATGACCTCTGCTTGAAGACATTTGTAGAGAAGGGTGCTATGGCCGTGCGTCGTTGTAAGAAGGAGGACCTCAGAAGGATCGCGAAGGCTTCTGGTGCGACACTTGTGAGCACACTTTCCAACCTGGAAGGAGATGAAGTCTTTGAGGCCTCCTCTCTGGGATCAGCAGAAGAGGTTGTTCAGGAGCGCATCTCAGACGACGAGTGTATTTTGGTGAAAGGCACAAAGGCATACTCTTCCGCATCTATCATTCTCCGGGGACCAAACGACTACCAACTTGACGAGATGGAGCGCTCAATTCATGACTCCCTCTGTGCTGTCAAGCGCACCCTCGAGAGCGGAAAGGTAGTCCCCGGTGGGGGGGCCGTCGAAACCGCCTTGAGCATCTACCTAGAGAACTTTGCTACCACAGTCGTACGTTCCTCTCCTTTACCCCCTCTCCTATATATCTCCCACACATTCTAACGAGAATCAACAGGGATCTCGTGAGCAATTAGCCCTCGCAGAATTTGCCTCCGCCCTCCTAGTCATTCCTAAAACATTGGCTATAAACGCAGCAAAGGACTCCTCAGACTTAGTCGCCAAACTCCGTTCCTACCACGCCGCCTCACAGACCGCCGCTGAGACTGAGACTAAAAAGCGGAATTACAAGAACTATGGGTTGGACCTTATGAATGGCAAAGTTACGGATGAGGTTAAGGCTGGTGTGTTGGAGCCCACGATGAGTAAGGTTCGGAGTTTGGTATGTTTTCTCCTTCCTCCCCTAGCCTAAAGTGGATCTAACCCAACTTGTTAAACGTAGAAATCTGCTGTGGAAGCATGCATCTCCATTATGAGGATTGATACCATGATTAAATTAGATCGTAAGTTTTCCTATTTTCCCCTACACTTTCCTGTTTCTCTGCCGAAGGACGATCACTAATAGTGATTTTCCCCTCTTCTTTCCTACCTACAGCGGAGCAAAGACAGGAGGATCCTCACGGGGGTCACTAATCAAGGGATCTGAAAGTTGCCTGGTTCGGACTTGTGATGCTGCTACATAATTTTATCAGCTAGAGAAAGTACTTGTCAAAAACAAAAGTAGAGAAAAATATTTGGCAGTTCTTATTTTCGACAGCCACTTGATTTCCTTTATGCCCTTGTAGTAATACCTCGTTGGTCATCTCCTGGGGGAGCATATTTATCACATTGTTTTCGTGGTATGAGCCACCTCCACCCTTTTATACGACACTATCGCGCAGCAAAAGTTATCCATGATTAATTTGTCTTCTCTATTATGATAGCAGGGCTTAATGCCACTACTACAGTTTTGTGACCTAGCACTACTCCCTGAATGGTAAATGCAGGGGACGCACAATTCAGTGCAGTACTCGGTATACGGGGACACGAAAATTCTTAAATGGGTTCCGGTTCCGTGCTAGGCATCACCGGCAACTGACACATAGATACCCGTATGTGATTTTGTTAATGGGTGTTTGTCTATTTATTTTATTCTTCCTTTTATTGGCATGTATGAGTAGCAGTTGGGATAATGGATATTGAGTGATATAAACTGGTTTTTTTTTAGAACCTACTACATATAAGTATCCAACATCAACAATTTTTTCGAACTAGTAAGCTTTAGAACCTTGTAGAGTATATATATTATATTGATAAGCTTGAAAAGTATTCATGGATACCGATTACTGATTATTGCATCTCCTAGACCGAAAAAAGGAAAAATCACTTTTCTTTGTTTGATATCTCCCGAATCTAGATTATCAGATATGGTTAACTGAGTGATTTAGAGAATAATGAATATAAAAGTATTATTGTTATGCGGCAGTATCGATGATATACCTCTGTTTCCCTCCAGTATTAAGCTTCCAGAGACCACACCTACATGCCGTTCTGGTAAATATACCCAATCCTAAAAAGAAAAAAAAAATCTTGACGAAAGAATCCCTACTCGTGCTAAGGTTGTGGCTCAACATCACCTTGTAGCTCAGCCTGAATTTATATAGTACTTGTAGCTTAATGGTGAATGGTGCAAGAACACTAGAGTGTTCTTCATTCAAGTTCTACTTGTACAGCATAATATAGTATTTCTCAAGCCACTAATTAAAATAAGCATACCTTTCTTTTTAACCTTACTTTGCACACATCTTGATCATTTCAGTTCACGATTTGATCTAGTGTTAGGTAAGTTATGCTATATTGTAATATACAAAGATGCTGTAAACTAAAGAGTCCTATTGAGCGAGAAGGTTAGGTCGAGCCATAAAGCCATGTGCTGTGCGGCATGCAGTCTAGTCCGAGTGCCCCTGATTGTGAGCCTGCCAACATCCGGGAGTTGTAGCTTGAAATCCACAACCTCAGTACGAGCAGTCATTATCCATCTAAACTCAAGACATTTACCACCATTTTTTGTAAAATCAAACCATTCACCAAAACTCCTCCTAACATAACAGAGTTGATTTCAAACCGCGCTTCCCAAAAAAAATTCAAACCAATTACATATCCAGCGTTCTTTACTCCAGTATGTTACCCTCCCAGGTCTCTGGGCACATTCATATTCAGATAATTCCACTATTTCACTTTCCCATCATACATTTTATTTTTATTTTTTTTCTTCCTACTCTCCAATCTCTCGTTTGAGTCGTTTCTCTTGCTGTTCCTCTTCTTGATCGCCTGTATTTTGGACTGGTCGGGCTTTTGTGGTGTCGTGCGAACGGTACTTGTATCCGGAGATTCACAACTTCGTACTCGAAAACTCGCTCTGGGTAAGTGAATACCAGGTAAAGACTGTTGGGTCTTTTATCCTCTATTCCCCCTTTCTCTCCGCTCCACTCCACTCCACTCGCCGCCTCGACTAGACGAAGGAGAACATGGAATTATATATTATTTTAAAAATAGAATTATAGAGAGATGTTATGGCTGTGAAACAGCGTAGGAAACCTATCAAAGGAGAAACACAATAAATCCGCGTTCGCCGTGATCGTCAGTGGTTACCTGGTCTCTCATCTCAGCGGGCGGATGTCGTGATAAACAAAGAGGAGTTCGGGTCATTTGTAACTGTGGCTTTCTTTATATATTCCTAAAAACAGAAGTAATCACACATTTGTACCTACCTAGTAACTTCTATTATAAAACTAATAAATGCACCCGCAATAGATAGCTAAACAGTTAAGTAGCTAAAAATACTTTTATACAGCAACGAGTAAAACTACAAACACAGGATATCACTCGCCTACGATTCAATGAATACAATCCTTGCTTCCACAGCAAGTATATGACAAGAAATGAAATAGATAACAGAAAGAAACAAGAGGAGAGAATTCAAAGGGGAAAGCTAGAAAGTAAAAAAACAGGAATACCTGCTCCGACTCTCCGAAAGCTAAACCGAAAAGAAAACACCTTGCCTCCAACCTGTCACAAAGCCCAATCCGGTAGAGATCGAAAAAAAAATGTGAAAATAAAATATAATGGGAAAAGAGCACCATGACGAATTAAAAGAATAAAAAACAAGAATACCAATGGAAGAGAAAAAAGAACTAAAGTCACACGAAAAGCAGCGCCCGTCAAGTTTTGTTTGTTCTAGACTCCTGTCACCCCATCGCATGTCTTGCCACCAGATCCACCAAAGCACTCCTACACCCCCACGGAAAAATGAATTCAAATAGAAACGAAGAGAAACCATCCTTTCTCCATGTTGCCCCCCAACCAAGGAGACGGCTCCTGTCATTGTCTTGCCTCGCCTTCCCTCTTCGCAAAGTAGTATGTGAGGAGGTTTTGGTGACCAGACTTCATACCTTTGAGGATTTGGTCAAATAGTCTCTCATCGTTTCTGAGTTTGCTGTGCATCTCAATGCACATTGATACACAGGCCCTCCTCACTTCTGCATCTTCATCGTCGAGAGACTGCCGCATGGAGTCAGTAACGAATTCACTAATCTGGGCGGGACGATAACAAACCTTGACAGCTAAGTGGCCCAACCTTGCAAGCTGAGGTTCTAACGAAGTAATCTTAGATCCTCTGACGAGCGCGGCCAGGCAAGTCAGACTCATACACCAACTCTGAGTCGCCTGTCGGAATCCGAGTTTGTCCTGAGGAAGCGAGATGTCCAAGATCGCTTCAATTCCGGTTGTGGGATCCACGATCGCCATAAACTCCTCGACAATCTCCTCGATCCCGGTAGTGACATGAGACTGAGTTGGGTATTTGCCCCTCAAATCGATAAGAGTGTGCAAGACCGACGCCTCGTGTCGTGAGAAATAGGGAGCGGTCTTCGAGAGTAATTGTTTAAGCACTAGTAGCCCTTGTACACGGAGGTCCGCCGCCCTCTCGGCATCAATCGCATCGTCCTCTAGATACTCCAGTAAGGCTTGAAGCAATTCATCGAACACCTTTCCGCCTTCCCAGATGTCGTGGAATGTCTCTCCATTGTTCTCCTGCAGCACAGCTCTCACAGGGTTCTCCCTCGCAATACCAATCAGCTTTCTGAAGGCCTGTGTGTCAATCTCACGATTTTGAAGTCTGGTAATAAGCGTGAGTAACAGCCGCGAAGAGTGTTCTGGAGTCTTTGGTAGATTGGAATTGCTAATCTGCTTCTTCATCTTTGATCGATACCATTCACCGGTTCCGGCGGCCGGCCCCTTATCAACGCCAGTGCTGGTAGCAACAGCTCCATTCGACTCAATCACCGGGTCTTGGTAGACTTTAATTATCAGATTCTTATCATCCGCGCGAGAAGATCGTCGGCCGGTTCCATTCTGGCTTGCGAGAGACTTTGAGCTGCTTTCTGGTGTGGAGGGTAGGGGTGGTAGATCCGTGACAATGTCTTGAACATTTACTCGTGTGGGTGTGACAGGCCTGGGCGCTGGAGGAAGTGGAGGAAGGCTTATCATAGTGATATCCTCATCCTTAAGGTTCTGAGGACTCTCTGGGAAATAATTGCCCTTCTTCGAAGTAGGAGAAAAGTTTCGAGGCGGGCTTCTCATCCCAATTCGAGGAACACTGCCCAGTACCTGCTCCACGTCCGCAACCTTTTCTTCAACAACTATTAAATCCCCATCCTCTTCCACATTCACACCCCAAGCCTTCTTTAGATCACGCACTGTCTGTGATTCAAAGGTATTCAAGATCTTATCGAAGGCTTCCAGGTCCAATCGCTGAAGGTTCTTGAGGAGTCCAGTTAAGGGGTTGTAGTTCGGTGCTCTTGTATTGTTAAGCATCGCGATCAACCGATTCACATAGAGCTTGAAATTAGAGACATCGTTCAAAAATTCATTGGGTGATCCATTGAGATGAGATTCCACGATTTCATTCATCCATATCAAACACCCATGAATGATCTTGCGCTTCTGAGTAGTAGTGAACGACCCGAGAGCCAACTTCCTAGGGACAACCCCAGAGACACCCATACTGGTTAAAATCCTGAACAGTAACTCTAGAGCTTCCGACTCTATCATCAATTGCTTTAAAGCGGGAATGCTATACGAGGTAATAGGTTGCGAATGTTCGGCATCATCTCCCTCACTGAGGAGCAATACCTTGGGAACAATCTGATCCATCGGCACCACCTTGATCAACTCCGCCAAAACTTCCGGTGCCACAACATGCTCGACTACCTCCGGCTGGGGATCATTGAGAAGCTTTGCTAGAGTTGGAGCAAACACATCACTTGGCGGGAGTGTCGGCATCTTCTGGCCATCATAGTTTGGGGGTGTCCGTTTGGCCAGGATACAGGCAACAATGATCACACCTTCGACCCTCACTTTCCAGTCTGCGTGATTCAATTGTTCCAAAACAGTAAGTTTCCGGGCAGCAGCTGGGCTCTGTTGGCGAGCTGGTGTCATGCCACGCGCAAGGCGCTCATGAATTCTCGGAGGTGAACCCATAGCAGGTGACCGCACACCATTACCACGAGCGCCCAGAGGTGACGTTCTAGTAGTAGATGGGTGTGTCCCTGTAGGACTAACCGCACGGGCGAAAGCAGCAGCGTCACAGGTTTGCTTATCTACCCTATTTCCGCTCTTCGCTGGGTCTCTACGGGGTCGGACGGGAGCAGATGCAAGGCCAGAAGTGGTGGGAGCAGGCGAGGTGGCAACCATAGGAAAAGCTGCCAAAGCCTCAGCGCGTTCAGGC
The DNA here is from genome assembly GCA_003316355.1 of Tuber calosporum. Classification (NCBI taxonomy): domain Eukaryota; kingdom Fungi; phylum Ascomycota; class Pezizomycetes; order Pezizales; family Tuberaceae; genus Tuber; species Tuber calosporum. The sequence goes on along the minus strand of QFET01000340.1, from coordinate 21,139 downwards.
TGGGCTCGCAGGTTACCTCGGCTTCTCTTCGACGCGAGTATTGCTTCCTTCACAGAAGGCCTCCCAGGCACACCAGCGGCAGCGCCTCTACCCAATGGTGCCCTCAAGCTGTTGACACCCTTAAGCTGTGCAGCCACGGGAGCATTCGGGTTGTCCTTCGCCAACAGTTTCTTGGTGTTGTTATCAAGACCCTCCATCATCCTACCAATGATCATTAGCACAGCCCCAGCAAACAAGCCACTACAATGCGATTACACTCACACTTCAGCACGCTCGGACCATATAGAAGCAAATAGCCAATAAGTCTGTCTCATCCCCTCCCTAACACCCGGATTGGCATCAGACATACCCTTCTTCAAGCATTTCTCAATCAAGTCAGTTCCCCCAGAATGTTCAATGTACGCTTTCTGATCAACGTGAGCTTCCAACAAAGCCTTCAGCCATCCGGAAGCATAGCTCCGCGGCTGCACATTCTTGTCATTACACGCCGCCCACATGTGCTGTAAGATCTTGGAGTGGTAAGAAACATTCGCGATCAACACCGCCGCAGTGACCTGCCCGAGCTGTGATGTAATCTTCTTCGTCCCTGCGCATAGTTTAATGAAGCTGGAGAGCAATATCTCAACCATGGGGTCCAATCCAGGACCAATGATCTTTGCGAGATCCTTGACCAACTGACACCCATTTGTTGCCACCGTTGTTCGTAAAGAATTGACCACCTTCAGAATTCCATCGAGCAACGACTTAATCCCGGCCAGAAATGTTGTCTGATAATCCCTGTAAGCGTTACCCCTTACCAGCTGCCGGAGCTTTGTAGCGTTTCGATCTCGAGCAGCCCAGTTCCCTTCAGATTCTCTACCCTCAAAAGACTCCACCATGCCATGAAGAATCTCCTCAAGTTCACGGTTCGTGTTGACATATGCGGGCTCCATCGTATCGAGTTCGCTTCCAGCAAGGCTAGCAACATATGTTGATGAAGCCATACTTCCGTTAATGCTACCCGCCATACTATGGCCCTGACGGCTTACGCCATCATCTTCGTGGCCATCCAAAGACCTTACGGAACCCCCCGCAACATCACCAGCTCCGGGCAGTCCAAGCTGGTTGACAATATAGGTAGCGATCCCTTTCCTTACTTCGCGTTTCTTTAATTCTCGCTTAAGATCTGATTTCGCATGATCTGGGGCATTCCTAATAAAAGTGTGAGCTTCCAAATACACCTTCCCTACTCGCGAGTGCACGAAAAACTTACTTGAATAGCTCCACAACAACCTCTTTTGAAGCTTCCCTCACAGGCTCGCTAGCATCTTCCAGTGCCTTGATCATAAAAGGTGTAAAACTTCGGAAGGAAAACCCCAGTCCAGCACTGTGTACCTGCAGAAGCCAATTCAAACTCTCCTGCCTAGCCTTGGGATTCTTACTACTAAATCCCATCTCCTTAATTCCACGTTCAATTTCGTTTGGTGTGGTTTTCCAGAGATCAAGTAATGCGGTCAATGCTATCGACCGGTTTCGGTCCTTCTGGTCTCCAAGCTTTTCTATGAGGAGCGGCAGAATATGATGTACCTGTGGTTTTATACGTGTTTGGTCTTGAAGAGTTACCCGCTTAATCAAGTGGCCCAGGCACGATAAGGCATGTAGAGAAAGTGTGTTATTGGAGGAGGAAATTCCGATTCGACAAGCTTCGAACAGCAGATTAATTGCTTCGACCTGAGTGATACTCGTCAGCTACAACCGTCACAAAATCGGGCAGGAAGTTAGTGAACAAACCTGAACAAAATAGTGCTTAACCTGCGCCTTGACGCTCGAAAACTCAGCAATCTTCTGATCAACATCTGCGCAAGCAAACTCCCATCAGTAACCAAAATCGCGCAATTCAAGACTTTCACCAGGAGAGCCTACCATGGCCTCGGAGCACCACCAACAGGTGTTCTGGAACGGTTGCTTCCACGGACATGATGCTTTCAAAGTTGTTTATGAAATGATAATGAACGAATCAATAGGAGGAGGTGGAGGGTGGAAGAGTGAGTGACTTGACGGAATGATTTTCGGGAAGGCCCGCCCGTACTGGGGAAATCCCAACGGGGTTATATTTTAATCCACTCCCGCTGGTCAAGCAAGGAGTCCGCCGACGGGTATCGAGGAGGCGGGGACAAAAATTCCTTTCTCTTGCAACGGAACAATAAGGGCCAAGAGTTGCAGAGTCAGGTTGATGCTTGCAAGAGAGAAGCAGTAGGAGGAGGTGGTTGAGGAGGGTATCCAATGCAAGGAAGCGAAGAACGCTCGCAGGATAGGGGAGAAAACTTCTACGATACACGGGAGGAGAGGGTGGAAATTGTACGGAGCCAGTCGGCAGTGGGAGAGTGGAAGGAGAGGGATAAAGAGGAGATTTGTTTCCGTGTTTAGGAGGTTTTACTTCGGTTTTCTTTTTTGCTTTTCACAGTCGGGAGGAGAGAGGGAAGAAAATTAGAAGAGGGTCATTGCGGGTCAAAACAAACAACAACAGAAAGGAAAAGAAAAGCAACGGCCCCTCCTTGGCCATTCCGTCACAGCACAGAACAGTCTGGGTCACTTTTGCGAGGGATTTATCCCTGTTTACGCCACAGCGCTTTCGTCCCTACAAGAGTTGTTGTTTGAGATGTGTGGTGCCGGGCACGTGACATCAACAAAAAACCAACACGGCACTGAGTATCATACTCAAATAAAATACCGTACAGTACCAGTATTTGAAGTTTCCAGGCACATCTTTAGGAAGATGTAGCTCTCCATAAGAGCGCTCAGAAGCCGTTCCTCTCTGTTTCTACGCCTTCTGATTCTAAACAGGAGCATCATTCGGGGAGCAAAATTTCGACTTACCAATGTGTGACCATTTCCGAGGTTATCTTAGCCAAGCTCCATTTCTCGCCCTTTTTTGCCCCACGAAAATAACGATAATAATAATAACCGATCGAGAACCGAACCAGTGTCATAGCAACATCACGACAGCATTGTTGCCCCTATTTTAACCCGTCCACCGTACCCGTGTTATAAAGGGGGGAGTTATATAACAGAGTTCGAAACTTTCTCTTCAGCATCTTGGAAACTCTGAGGCCCAATCACCCACGATAATTCCTCCTCCTAAAAAAGTTAGGGATGAGAAATGCGCTGTTGATATCAACCAGTATCACTGGTCAAAAGAAGAGGAAAGAAGAAGAAGAAAAAGAAAAAAAAAAAGGGAACTCGGGCGGATACCGACTGGTATGCGTGCTGACGTCGGATTTCACTTTGTGACATTCTGTCACCTTCTCCTGCAGACAGCTAAAACCAGCCCTACAGTGCCGACAGGCAAATCGATAATCAAAACAAGCAATCTTATCACCAAACACCAAACCCACCCGGCACAGATACAGTATCATACGGCACCAATGCGCATAAACATAATATACCACCAAGATAATATTGATACCGCATTATCGCCCTAGTTTTAAAATATAAATAATACCATGGTGTGCTAGTATTTTTTTCGTCGGGGTTGCCGTTCTCCTCCATCCTTCAGGGTTGATGAAACCACCATAATGTTTTCATTATTATTACACATTAAGAATTATCCCGGCTATAGAGTTTCTACCCATGAACGCGAACCCGATTCCAAACCATCTATCATACCCAACTAACCCACAGCCCTGCTCTCAAAATACTGCAAAATCTTCTCCCACAGCATCACCAGCATCACATAAGCATGCAATCCGAACGACAAGGCAAGCCCCAAGTATCCCCAGTGCGGGCCAACCGCAACACGAAACAACAGTTTCCCAACATTCAATTTCCTTTTCTCTCCGTCGAGGCCAGTAAGGTACGCAACTCCCCCGCTCTCGCCAACCTCTTCCCAAATCATTGCCCCGCTCGGGTCCCGCTTGCTCCTCCACTCCCTCCACCAGCACCACACTCCCGCTGGGAAATCATCCGCCGGGTTCCTGGAGTAGTAATCCTTGGCTTCGATCTTGCGGCCATTACCGTAAACAGCGTGGACTTTCTTATCTACCATATCGAAGAGCCATAATTGGTCGCTTGTTGTCGCTGCAACATACCTCCCGTCTCCGCTCATTGTTAGAGCGGAATATTGGCGGGGAAGGGAGGATGCTGGGCCGTCTGGCTTTGTGGTATCTGATGCCAGAGGATCGGGGATGGTATATATGGGTTCGTGTTTATCTGAAGTGTAATTCCAGACTAATAGACCCCCTCCAGCTCCTCCGGATACAATGTATGTGTCGGTCAGGAGAAATTCGTGTGAAAGGGCAGTAGTAAAGGCGGCTCGGAGGCTGCCAGATAGTGTGGATGAAGACTTTGTACTGAACTTCATGCGCTTTATCGTTCCCCCGGTTCCTAAGTCCAGAACATAGAAATCCGTGCCGACCAGCTTCCCGAGGTTCGCCGTCGGGTGTTGCGTGACCAGACAAACCACATGAGTTCTATTATACATCACGAGAGATTTATTAGTCACAGTACCTAAATAGAGTTATTAGACATAGGGTCAGGACAAACCTAGTTATATGAAAGTTCTTTAGGTGAGGAAAGCTCGTATATCTATTCATCTCCTGGGGCCACCGAATACTAAGGTCGAATTCCCAAATAATCTTTGAGCTCGCCAGCGTGCCAGCCCTCCACCTACTGCGTCCTCCCTGCCCTATAAAAGACTCCACACAAACTAGGTTACTAGGAATATCCGGTGTTTTACTATCACTATCGGGATGAGAATAGGTAACCGCAACAAGTATCTCCCCATTCGCAACCACGCGATCAGGCCTTCTCTTTCCCAAATTCCAAGAATGCGACAGCGCCGTGGTAGATGCGTCCACCACGCGGACTCTGAACTCCCCGCTCTTTTCCTCGAACACAAATCCCGCTTGCACTGGAAACGGTGTGACGCACCCTGCGAGTAACGGGGGCGGCGACGCGACCCAACCATGCGACCTATTATTCCCCAAAACTACTTCCCTCGGCTTACCCATCACGGGATCCAGCACGCAAGTAACCTTCGGTTTACCCAGCGGCGGGTGCGCCGATCCCGGGACAGCGCCGCCACTGGGGCCGCCAGGGGGCCTGACCTGAAATACCGCACAGCCATCATCTCTAACATTTGCCGGCTTCGTGACGTATGAATTCTCCTGCCTGGTTCCCTCCCCCGCAACGAATACCTCCACAACCCTCCGTCCAAACCAATCTCCCTTCCTATCCACCGGCGGAAGTTGTCTTGCTGCTCTCTGCTGCTTGGGGATCACTGGGGTTTTCGCCGGAAATGGGCGACCCCAGGCTAGGTTCAGCTTGACCACGTTTCGCCAGAGCCGCTTCTGCAGCGTAGAGCTTCCGGGGTACAGGACGTGTTCCAAGCGAAGGGATTCTGGGATTCCCAGTGCTAGCGCGGGTTCACGCCAGAGGAGATCGTTTTCTGCGCAGAAGACAGCGTGGTGAAGGGCGCAGCAGGTGAGCGCGACATTTAGTAGTGTCTGGTGGGGAGGTGAAGTGGAGGACGCGGAGAATTTGAGGATATTGACGAGGATTTCGGCTGGGAGACTCAGAAGTTGCGAGGTGTCCATCGCTAGCCACTTATTATTATTTTTTTCTTCTCCCTCTCTCTGTAGTAATTGGCGATGCTAGATGTGAGAGGGGAGGAGGGAGAAGAGAAGTAAAATATGATAAGGTAGGGCTCGATCCACTACAGGGGCATAGGTGTCCAAGCTGAATAGTACGGCCCATTCGTCACATTCATACACAGGGATTCGCCAACAAAACCTAAGCCCCAATTTGCTTGCCAGGAAAGGGCCTATGGGGTTACAGTATTCCGAATGTGTTGTTTCAGAAAAGACAGGTTGGGCTATCAAAAGCATTTGAGCGGTGGCATCTCTTTTTATTTCCCTGGGGGATCATCCCAGCACCAGCACCGTATCTTGGTTGTGTTACCATTCCGTAATGTTGAACAGATATGCCTGCATTCTGTTGACTCAGATGTCAGGCTCATGAAAGGTAAATTGTACTCGAGCATCTTTAGGCGCATGACTTGTAAAGCACCTGTGGCCGTATATCCGCTAGGGTGGTGTCTCCTCTTGATAGGAATAAAATTGATTATGTAGCCCGGGGATGCGATACTGGAGGCTGACCAATCTATCGTAAGAATAAGTGCGGGGACTCCACAACTACTCAAGTCACTCCTTCAACGAGTACCGTACTTCTACCCTACCAGTACGACAATTCCCTGGTGCGGAATACCAACAGTTCAGGACGCCAAAAACCGATCCCGATTCTCCTTTTTCCTTTCTTGCTTAGTAATGCACACAAAAAGCAGCTCCTGATGGCTTGGGCTACCGGCAAGTTCCCGTAGCGCCGGTGTTGACCTCCTTGACATGACCTTCCCCCCGTTCCAAACCAATACCCCACTTTGTCAAGAAATGGGGTTGATAGAATCGAGGAAGAGCCAACTTCAAGTAGCTCTATACCGAGTTTTTCTCCGGAAACTTTTGTTGCCGCCGGTTCGTCTTCGGAACCGTACCAGAAACGAGGGAAAAAGGGACGGATTACGAGTGGCAACAGGTGATTCACAAGAGAGAGTGTGTATCATAGACGTTGCAGCGATTGAAACTCGTCCCCCCCCCCAAAAAAAAAGCCTTCCAGAGCAGATCTGGCCAGCCTGGCCCCAGAGATCTACGCCTTAACCCAGATGAATCCTCCAGAAGAGCTTTCCAATAGTTCCCCGCGATCAAGCGCGGTTCAGGAAGAACAAGTGCCCAACGACCGTCCCGTATCTTTGGACAAGGTTCCACCCCACTGTCAAATTGTCTTGTCTTTTGCCTGTGAAATACGATACGGTACCGGGTCATATGCTCGACTCATGCATATATATAACTGACTGAAGTAAATATTCCGCGATACAGGAATAATCATTGAACATCATGGCCAAGACCGTAGGGATGTGAATTGGACCCTGCCGCTCTTGACTGTTTTTCGTGAGAAGTCTTCAGACTCGGTGAGGCTGTGGCATGGGAGATGGAGTAAAAAATGACAAGAAAAAAGAGTTTGCATGTTTGGTATAGAGTACGGTATATATTGGGGAGGTGGAATGTAGTTTCTCCCAAGGCTGTTTTATTTCACTGTGACGGAAGTGCATCGGGCGTTCCGGTGTTGGTAAGGCTATAACACTGCTCGAGCACTTTACAGTGCTGCAAGGGAATCTTGGCATTGGGAAGCTTCGGCCTCTTTCAGTTTTTTTTCCTCTTTTTTCTATCATACCTCCAAAAAACCCAACCCAACCCACCACCCTCCCATTACCCAACTCAACCCCGAGAAGAGTCATTGTCCCCGCTGTTTAACGGGTGAAAAAAAAAAGAAGAAGAAGAATCCAATTCGCAATGGCGTCACCAAGCTCTCCAGTCAAGAAGCGACGGAGAACACAATCGCTCCCGCCGCTACCAAGTCTCATAGCGGAACAAGCGGTTCCCATCTCGGCTGAAGACCGAGATTCCAAACGACTGATTGTCGTCCTGGCACAGGCATGCCTCGAAACGCACAAGGTTTCAGCCAACGGAGGAGAGAAGTACGTCCTCCTCAATTCGGATGATCACATTGGAGTTTTGAAAAAGACGGGTCGGGATATCAGTGACGCCCGACCGGATATTCTCCACCAGGTTTGTTTAAATTCACTCCATCCGCTTTCTGTTTTCTGGTCCCCCCAATCCCCATTCCCCTCACGTCTTGCAGGTCTTCCCCCTCCTTCCCCTCTTTCGCTTAGAAAGAAATAAGGGTTGGTGCAGGGGAGGTTTTCAAACATGAAGACACATGCCTACAAGAAAAGCATTCGTCAGAAGTTCAACCTTTCTAACGGAGTATGCGACCTATTGCGCTTTCAACAGTGCCTCCTCACACTGCTAGACAGTCCCGTGAACAAGGCCGGAAAGCTTCAGGTCTACATACAGTCCAGCAAGGGCGTCCTCATCGAGGTGAACCCTACGGTCCGGATACCCCGGACCTTCAAGCGGTTCGCTGGTCTTATGGTGCAGCTGCTACACAAGCTATCCATCAGATCAACCACCTCCAGCGAGAAACTGCTCAAGGTTATTAAGAATCCTGTCTCTCAGTACCTCCCGCCGAATTGTCGCAAGGTGACGCTGTCGTGGGAAGCGCCCGTTATGAATGTCCGAGAGTATATTTCCGGGCTTGAGGACAACGAGAGCATCTGCGTTGTTGTGGGTGCCATGGCGAAGGGGAAGGATGACTTTGCCGATGGGTGGGTAGATGAGAAGATTGGTGTTAGTAATTACTCGCTGTCGGCGAGTGTTGCTTGCAGTAAGTTTTGTCATGCTGCCGAGGATGTTTGGGGGATATTGTAGTGCTTCCTTCCCTGTGCTGGCACTTGTCAATAGCTCTTTTATATTTTCTACCGGCATTTTTATCCTTTGAACGGTCATCATCGTTTTTTTTCTTGTCCTGCTTGCTCCCCACATTCTTTTTTTTCCTTCCTACTCTTCTGGTCAAACACTGAAAAAAAAAACATAAAAAACGGGCGCTCTACAAAAAAAACCAAGGGGCAGAAGAAAAAGATCAACCCATGGCGTTCAACAGGCACTGGGTACATGGTTTTTTTTTTTTTCAATTTCTTTCAGATTCATTCTCATTTCTCCATCTTCATCATTCTTTCTTGGGATTCCTTTTGTTTTGAAAAAAGGAAGAGGGCGAATACCTCAACGTATATTATTGTAGACAGCGTTGGCTTTTTTTATTTTATGATTTTTATTATTTTTGTTTTCGTGTCCACGATATGCTACTTTTGTTGGGACAAGGTGTAGTGGTCAAGTTTTCAATAGCACTTATACGGCACATGCAGATAATTGCTACTCGAGTAGGTTAAGTCTGCTCTGTGCTGTACGAGTATTGGTATGAACGAACGAACTAAGGTTGGCTACCGTTGGTGGTCCGTTCCTGCACATACATGCGAGTGATTGTTTTAGGAATTTCCATCATAGTGATGCGTGGCAGACCAGACAGACCAGGCTGGCGGGCCAGTGGTTTACGATATGTGGTTTTTGATATAAAACTCATCCTCATCCTCCTCTTCGCTGTTTCTCTCCCGCCCTCCACCTTAAGTAGGACCTCAGCCGAAAAATTGTCACTAAACTATCACAGAATCATTAGAAAAATCGTCGCCACAATGCCCCTCCCAGGTTACCCCCCTTCTTTCCCCATCCCTCCCCTCCTTCCAACTGACAAAACAAGCAGAAGTCTCCCCCCTGAATATCTACTTCGGTAGCAACGCGTTGATCTCCCTCTCAACGGCTTACTTCTACCTAACCTCGCCGGAGCCCTCGATCGTGAAACTCGGTGGCAGGCCCTCACCCACCTCCATAGTCCTAACCCAACTCCTGGCCTCTGGTGAAGCCCTCGTTTCCTACTTCTGTCTGGAGGGCCTGTTCTCCTCCAGCAGTGAGACGCGCGCCATGGTGGTGCGTGGGGTGGGGATCTACACGCTCATCCACATGGGCACGTTTTGGTGGGGTCACAAGAAGCACGTCAAGAATCCCAAGGGGGCTGGCACATTCATTGGCGGGCTGGTGTTGGGAGCTGGGGTGGGTGTTTGGTGGGGGGTTTTGAGGAGGGAGGGATTGCCAGCATTTTGGTAGAAGGGGGCTGGGAATCGGGAGGGGGGAAGGGGAGTTGTAGGGTATTTAATGGGATTTATGGTGATTGTGATGATGGTGTCTTGTATTGCTACGATATTATCATGATAATTGTGTTCGATGTTTTGGCTTTTTTTATTCAAAAGTTTTTTAGTGGGGCATTCTAACAACGCCTACCGGATAGAATGCGGGGAATTCCTTTTTTTTTTTTTCTTTTCTCCTTCTTGCCTTCTTCCACCACTAACTCCCACCTACTTATCATTCACCAATGGGTGTGTTGTCTGCTGCACTGCGCATGTTTCATTTTTTTTTTTGCTTTCTTCATTTTTTCTCTCCCTTCAGTTAAGTATTTATGCGGTGTTGGGGATAATAGTTGGCTCTTTACAAGTATGGATCTCTTCTTTTACCAGGATCAGCTCCGTGAATGGTATCATACCGTACATTCGATTGGGTTAGAGGTTGGGTGTGCGTCGGTTTTGCGTTGGGCGTGGGCGTATGCAGCAGGGCAAGTTGCGTGCATAATAC
>QFET01000340.1:0-10944 GCA_003316355.1 Tuber calosporum | reverse complement strand
GGGAGGGGGAATAAGGAGGAAAGGAGGGGGCCGATGAAAGCGTTGGTTAGGGTGTTGCATAATAATATTATTATGATAAATAACATGATTATGCAGTACCTGTATTCGAGTATCATAATATTAGAAGTAGAATGGTAATACCAAGGGGTCAAAAAAGTACCTGTAGCCTCAGTGATTAAGCGCTATTTCTATCGTACATGGGATGAATAAAGCTTCTTATCATACAAGTAAGAGAAGACATGCTTCCCAGCATAATAGTTACAGCAATTACTTTCAAAGTGATAAATCCCAATAGCAGGTATGATAAGACTAAAAAGTAGGGTAACAAAAAAAAAAAAAAAAAAAGAAACTCGGGCGCATTGGCAATTTTACACCAAAACCAGCCATTCATGGAGCTCAACAGTACCGTATCATACCGGGCAAGAAATCACAAGAAGCTATGATATAAGAATCATAAGAATAACAACCACTTCTTTCTACAACAGGAGCAATAAAGTCTCCAGATCGACAACTTGTGATACTTCACGCCAGTCATGGAGAGATGCGAAAGTGACTTGAGAACTTTAAATGCCGAACAAAAAGATATTATATATGAATACATGGCAACCCATCCAATTTTCTTTTTTGTCAAAAACTTTGCTCTGCAATCTGTTTCCCAGCCAGCTTGATCAAAGTGAAGGCCCCGGATTCCTCGGTGGTGACCGGTTTTGGTGTAATTGGCCTACCAGCTAGAGTTTTGTATTGGTATGATACTTTTAGAATTACCACTACTGGGCCTATATATATATATATAAAAACCTCCCCTGATTTACCGCTCGGTATTATATTTCTAGAACTACTATAGTATAAGTATAGTAGCCTTTTCGCCGCAGGATTTCTCGTATCGTGCGTGACGGGCAGGCTAACTAACTCCCACCCAGGAAGTATTCCCGAGGGAGGAGTCTTTCGTAACCGTCTTAACTATCACTATATACATGCGAGACTTAAATTACCCCTCCACAAACCGCAAACCGATACTCTGCTGCTAGGGGTTTTCAAAGTTGAAAAGGCAAACGATGGTAAAATGATGAATACACTGACACGTGTTAGTGTGTACGGTGGTAAGGGTACATATTCACTGTGGTCAATTGTATCGTTGCGTTTTGGGTAATATATTTGAGACTCCTCCTTAGAAGAAAGAGTGTAGTGAGAAACTTTACATGTTACCTGTTACTGACCTTCAGACTTCGGTATCGATGCTAAGGAATGGCATCTTCATGGCATTGCAAGTATGATATGAGGCATGGTAACCACTTTTGTTCAGGACAAGCTTACCTTACGTGCCTGAGTGTGCTAGGAAATTCGAACTTTTTTAACTTTGGAAACTCCTACTGTATACTATACTGATTAATCAATCCAATGAAAAAAAAAACAGATTTTTTTTTTCTTCACACTTCGAATTATGATAGTCTTATTTAAACCATTGATAAAGGGGTAAATAAATAAATAAATACAAAAAAAAAAAAAACTCAAACCTTCAATTCCAATCTTAAATTATTACACTGGCACATTATGATTGAGACAATGAAGGAGGGAGGGGTATGGTACTTGAAGGAAGGAAGGAAGAAAGGAAGAGGAAAAAAAATAATATCATACTTGGGAAAAACTGTGAAATCTTGCGTGTATCGTGGGGTTATTTTTTTTGTTCCTTCTATCGTACTATCATATTATTACCCTGGCCTCCATATCTTCCATGTAAAATAAAGATATCTCATCATCGTAGAGGTATCCCCGACATTAACAAAATACCGAAGTATCATACCATAATACACCACACTTAACCACTCTGTCGGGAAATGCCGTCTCGTCTCGCATACCGCTAAAACTATCTACTAGGCGTTTAAAGATCTTCTTGACCGGGTGTATATAGCGCAGTGACTGCCGGTTTCACCTCCGCGTCCGTATACTTCACCTTTTTCACGGTCCGGGGCGGGGGGGTATACTGGTATAGATAGTACAGTAGGTTTTCCTAATTGCTGGACTGTTCGTAGTGGTGGTGGGGATTGTGGTGGTATGCATGATTGATGGGAGTCGATTGGGTTAATTCGAATTGGGTTGGTGGAGGTGGTCCATGGGAGGGAGGTGCAGACTGGAAGATATTAGGACCCCTAGTTGCCATACAAATATTGGACACCGAGCTGTATACTCCCTTCTGTGGTGTGCGATTTTGTACTACGATATTATTGTGATATAGGTATCTCAGGTTCTCGTCTGGGTAGTTTCACGGGCGGTCCTAGCAGTGAAATCGTATACTGCCATTTTTCCCATCCAATTTTGATTGTTCGTTAGCCTGCCATGCTCAGCGCTTCGTTTCCAAGCCCCGCTACTCCAATCGCTTCCATGGCTCATACCGGCATCCACTTCCTCTATAATACCCTTAGTAAGTCTGACAGCGCCCTGTCACGAGTGATACCCAATGACTCAAATTGAAAATAAGGCCCAAGCATACAATAAATCCCGGAAACGACCGGCAAAGCAACTAGAGCCCAGGCTATATGATGCTTTTGCCGGGTGAATCAAGGGAGAGAAAAATGCCCATAACAAAGAAAACAAAATCAAAGAAAAAAATAGCCATCAAAATGCACAGGAACATAAGAAAAGACAAGAGGAAAAAATGCCGTTCATCCCTCCATCGCCCGTCATTACTTTCCTGTTTCTTTGCTCTCACTAGGCCTCCAATACCCCCCAATGCCAATCCCGGCTGGGCGTTAGTTAACTTTTAGCTATAATACATAAAGTGCGCACAAGAACGCTTTGTTTTGTTTAAGCAGTCTCCTGTTTAATGCAGGGGTTGCCATACTCCTGCTTGATCTTCTTAACCTCGGTGTGCGCTTCAGCACCGTTCTCCGCTTTGCGCTTGTTATTGTTATTCTCCTTGGCCTCGACTGCGCTCCCTTTTTCCTTCACTTGCGGGATCCCACCTTCACCTCCTGGGCTAGTCTTGATCTTTGGTGGTCCACCACGGTCGTTTCTACCCTTCACGCCATTTCCCCTTCTACCTTTGCTGCCGTGATGTCTTCCGCCACCCCTCCCGCCGTCACCGCCTCGTGCACCCTTGCCCCTACCCCGCTGGTTATTCCCACGGCGTCCGTTCTTATTGTCGGAGGACTTATGGGGTAGCGAGACCTTTGGTTGGACCTTACCGTCTTTGATGTCTTGGATTTTCCCATCGCAATAGGCTTTCTTGGTGAGCCATAGGAGATCGGTGTCGTTCCATTTGGGCTTTTCTTCCAAGGCCATGAATTTCTTCATAAGGTCTTCGTCCTTGAACTCGACAAAGATGGAACCTTTGAAAAATCCACTAACTGCCCGTCTGAGGCGTACACAGGCGATGGGCCCGTAAGGAGCAAAGAAGTTTTCAAGGTCAATCTGAGTAGTAGGAGTTTCGGCGCCAAAACCTTTCTGTTTTCCCATGGTGGGTGGTATGTGTAAGCACCCGTACGGAAAAGCTGGGAACATTGGGGGGTGAGCCATACAGCATAAATACTTCTTGGGATGGTTGGGTCCCCGAATTTCCGGCAACCGGTCATGTCCGCATCCCAGGACGGACGAGGGATATTTTGAGGCCCCCGCTGATTAGACTTATCCTTGGAATCTTTGTTCTTTGCGTCATCTTCCTCCTTTTCAGCCTCACTGACGATGAATGGAGTCTTCCGCCGAACAGTCTCTTCTCCAACGTCACCAGCGATGACTAATGCTTCACTCTCACGCAGCGCATTGATGATGACTTCCGAGTTTGTGAAGCGGCGCATGCGTTTGAAGGAGCAGATAAGCTTAAGAGGGACTGAGCGGTTATCTTTGCCTACAAGGCCGAAAAGGAATTTATCAAAAGGGAGGTTGGAGTCCGAAAAGTAAAACTCAACCTGAACTCAATGGCTGTGTTAGTTATGCGTGGGAACAAGAGACACTCAGATAGAAAGAATGATTCTTTTATTGTACCTGCTTCCTAACTTCTGCTGGATCGTCAGATTCCGGGAGAAGAGTTGCGTCGAATTTGATGTTTTCTCTTTTCCTCTTCTGCAACTTGGATGGTTCCTTAGTTTCCATTGTCCCCTCAGCAATGGTGGTTTTATCCTCTGGCTGCTCTGCAGGTTCAACCTTGACTCGTTCATCCTCGGCTTGCTCGGCCTTGACTTGATCGTCCTCGGCGGGCTTCTGCTCAACGGGCTCTTCATGCTTCACTTCTACCTTAGGAGCCTCTGCCGCCTTCTCGATAGCAACCTCGTCACCCATTTTAAACTTCCGGGCGGGCTATGAGAAAATAGTCGGAGAAAATCAACAAAGCTTGAGACCAGTCTTAGAAAAATTGGGGGGTGAAGGATGAAAATTATGTGGAGTTTGGATGGGGGGAGGAGAGATGAGGGAGAAGAGAAGGATGAGTCGACTTGTAGGTTGAGTTTGAGAGTGGGGACACTTTTCCTCGAGGCTACTGTAATAGGGCAAGGTTTTTCTTCCTTTCTTTTTTTGGCTGGGGAGGGGTTTGGTCTTGGCGTAGCTCGAATTGGTGGCTGTGGTTGGCTGAGGTCTTGAGGGCTCGGAGCGGAGCCGCTTGAAGAGCACAACTGGTCTCAGGGTGGGATCGCGTTGGGTTGGTGTGAATTTCGTCCAAAAAGTCTCCCATATTGAACCGAATCATATCTAATCATGGGAATATCTACTTGTATAGTTTGTGGTACGGCTAAGATCATTTAGGCGCCCGAAGCAATACCGGTACGATACTGTATCTCGTGAAATACATTTGGACAATATAAAATATTAGTAACATGAACTGCCATCAGATACCTTTTAAGCACTGATCATTACTTACCGGTGCCGTACCGTAGTTACAAAAAAATCATCAAATTACATTATCCATTACTTGTAAAAAGGTTATGCTTTAGCTAAAATAACATCACTAAAGGGTATAAAGAGGATTTGCAACAACGCCTTCAAGAATCTATCAAACCGCCTTTCCCTCATTCAATTTACTGCCCCTTTTTCGCTGTCTCGACCCTCTCTTGCTCATCAAACCACTTGAGAGTTTCCACGAGCCCGTCATGTAATTTGACAAGTGGCTGGTACCCCAACATTTGTCTCGCCTTCCGAATATCAAAATATCTGTTCCAACAACTAAATCTAACCCTAAACCTGGTGAGGCCCGGCTCTCTTCTGAGCAGACAGGCAAAAAGCTCCGCTGCGCCACCCATAGCAATACCGACAGTTGCAGGCATCACGATATGGAATGGTGCAATATGGCCTCTAAGAGCCCAGATCGTTCGAGGAAAGTCCCAGAAGTAGCATGGCTCTCCATTGGTAATGAAATAGGTCTCTCCATCAGGAGTTTCTGGTGTCTTGGGTGTATCCGGAGACAACGCTATAAGCCTCTCGGTAGCCAGGATGTGCGCCCAGGCTGCGTTGACAATGTAGGTGAAATCGAAGAGGTTCTCGTTGTTACCGATCTGGAACTTTGTTTGGCCGCGGGCCAGCACACCTAACATTCCGGGAATGAGTTGGCGGTCACCAGGTCTGGTGCCCAACAAATGTCAGGTTAGCTTATTCTCGGCCCTAAGCGTTTTGGAATAGGTATTGGACGAACCCGAAAAGTCCGGAAAGCCGCAATGCGACTGTGAACATCCCTCCCTTGCGGTTGGCTTCCAAGACCATCTTTTCGCCAATTGCCTAGAATGGTGGGTTGGATTAAATCGGTAAAATAAACAAAAGTCCTCGCGCTAAACTCACCTTGGTTTCTGTATATGGGTCCATTGCCGGCGAAGCAATTGGTGCACTCTCATTGACATTAATAAGGTCACTCGCACCGTCAAACACCACGCTTGCCGAACTTGTGAAGACAAAAACTTTCACACTAGCATCGCTTGATGCCTCCAGCAGAACCTTCGTGCCGTCCACATTGACTTTGTAGTAGACTGCTTCACCCAGCCCATGAACAGGGGAAACAGTGTCAATGACTACCTCCGGCTTCACCTGATTCAGGATGGAATCAACCGACTTGCGTGAGGTAATGTCACCCTCAAGATATGTGACGCCAGGTAAGGTGTTGGAAAGGCGCTGGTCCATCACGAATATCCCACATTCTGGATGGTGCTCTTTGAGTAAAGTGACTATGTGTTGACCGAGGAAACCGCAACCACCGACGACGAGGACATTGTTAAGGTGTTGCCTTCTGGTGGATGCCATGGTTGAGCTTTACCTTTGAGTGGTGTTGATTAAAAAGAGGAAAAGGGGGGGTTCGGAAGGGTTTCTAGGGAGTGGTTTTGGTGAGCATTGGAGGGAAGCAGTGAGCAGACAGCTTTTGCCCCTTTGGTCGACAGGGGAATTCGCGAACAAGTGAGATGGATGAGGGAAAGGGCAAGGGTGAGCCCGTGGGCGTTTGCCAACTTGATCCTTGTCACCCGGAGCCAACCCGAATTGTAAATTTAAAAGCTAACTGACAATCAGATATTATGATACTTGTGCCTGTAACTTCTTATATAATTTACTTTGAATAACACTATTCCTAGATATTGTACGAGCACAGTACGAGCTTGGCGCCAAAATTCGCTGACCCCCCCATTTTATATTAAAAATGGTCACTTTCACCTCCCAAAATCTTAGCCTTGTTTCTTTGCAAAAAATATTAAAATTTCCCAGACCCTTTAGAGCCATCTGGATATTATCATTTATATGTGACAAGCTCTGTTAGTTAATGTTCATGGTGCAATACTAGAAATAATGGTAAAGAACAAAAGATACTTTGAATCCCATATGAGTCTCCCATACAAAAGGTACAGTACCCTGCAACCATATCCAACCAGGACCCTGAGCTCTTGGCCCTCATGGTGGAGCAGGAAAAATCCCATGATTTCTACCTAGAAAGTCTAGACAATCACCTACACTATAGCATTGATTTCACTAATTCTATATTGCTTCCAGCCAAGTTAGGAGAGTTTAAAATCGGCCAGTTTTGGTGTAAAATGGGGAGGGGGGTCAGCGAATTTTGGCACCAAGCTCATACTACAGTGTAGAGTAGGATTCAGATATCCGCCCCAAGAGCCTCGTAACATATGCGGACTTAGGAGTTAAAATTCATTGACATTCTACCGGTATTAACGAGGAGACCACCATCACGTCCTGTGAAGAGAATCGGTCTATCAATAATTAGGCCTTGAAAATCGACAGGACCCTTCAGACACCCCTCAATCCCATCGTCTAGAACAACCGACTCGACAACGTAAGATTCCTGCTCACACGTAGTCGTGGACATCGTCGCTGCCAAATTTACAGACAAGATGCCCTTCTGTTGCTCATGTACCGGTCACCGCCCAAGTTAGAATGGCCGGTCCAGTCTGTCGCTCGGGCGTCTCAAGGCCAACGCAAATCGGGTGAGGTAACGGCCGTGTACAAGGCCGTCTGTTCCTCCGCACTGATGAAGGCGCTCGGGAACCTAGATGCGCGGGAGTTGAGGCGGGGTTGTTTGCTCTTTCGCTTGGGAAGAGGGAGTTAGTGCTGACGGTGGTGTAGGATGAAAGAAAGGGGGTGGTGTTAAGTGTTGTCAGGGAGCTTAATGTTAGGTTTGCATCTGCGGAGGTTTGTGTTTGGGAGCTGGACGAGGAGAAGCCCAAGTGGGCTTGCTAGGAGGGGGTCACGGTAGGGGTGAGGGGCCACCTTTGGCTGATTTCGTGTTCGGATCACGTATAAGATCTACTCAGTATGGGTTGTTTGCCTATTTGCTTATTTGTGTATGTGTATGCTTAAGGTATTAAGTTAGTTTACAATATGGGATTGCGAGCACATACATACAAGTAGAAAATCGTATATCTTTTTTAATCATCACAGATAGTTACATCATCCCTCTTGACCCCGTCTCGTTGGGTAAACGCTCGAATCCCCTCCCACAACCATTGAGGGGTTGGCTTTTCCGCGACAACGTCTGGTTTGTGAGACAGCTTGTCGACAAGGTGCTTCTCTGTTGTGGGGCCAATAGCCGCTAGGTATGACCCGCTAGAGAGAGAAGTGAGATGCTTCGTCAAGACGCCAACCGCTATATCCGCTCCCGCAGGGGAGAATAAAACAATCCACCTAGCCATGCCTCTCGTCTCTTCAATCACCTTCTCAAACTTGGTCCCAAACCCCTCGTCCACAACAGTCTTGTATACCGTTAACGTCTCCACCATAATATTCCTCTCTTCGGGAGCTGTAGAAAGTATTTTGGGAATTACATCTCTTCTGGTCTCTCCCGCGAGAAACAGCAGTGGTTTTGGCCGAG
Organism: Tuber calosporum; assembly: GCA_003316355.1. NCBI lineage: Eukaryota > Fungi > Ascomycota > Pezizomycetes > Pezizales > Tuberaceae > Tuber > Tuber calosporum. The sequence goes on along the minus strand of QFET01000340.1, from coordinate 2,663 downwards.
AGGTGTAGGACTCTAGGATCAGTCCGGCGAGAGCTTCCCCATTTCCGGAGTCCTGGCCTAGGACGTTCGATGCTTTGAAGCCTAGCCCGATGAGCGCTGAGCCCGTTGCAGGGCCGACAACCCATACTTTTGTGTTTGCGAGTAGGTTTTGGAGGGTTGTTCGTGGGAGAGCGGGGATTATACTTGAGAGAGCTTCGACGGTGCGCTGGGATGTGATGACTAGACCTCCATATGAATCAGGGTCTGCGGAATTGAATTTGGTTATGAGGTGGGCTTTCAAATTGCCTAGGCCGACGTGGTGGTGTTTGAGGACTGGGATGAAGAGTGGCTTGAAGGTAGCATCGTCGAGTGGGTTAGAGGTGAAGAATTCGTTGTATTGCTCGTGGGGCTGAGAGCGGGTTTTGAGAAATAGTATTGGTATATTCTTCGTCTCTCCTTTGAACATCTTTAGGGGGTTAAATTTAGCTTTGGAGTAATCCGGGGAAGTGGATATGGGGTCCAGATGATACCCATACGCAAAGAGTGGAGAGGCAAAGAAAGGAATGGAAGGTGGTGAACTGGAATAACAATGATCCCTTGATAAGATCTGATAAAAACAGCGGAGGACTAGTCTAAATGAGGCTCGGCAGTTCACTGAGCCAGCACCGGGACCAAGCCCGAAGCAACGGCCAAATTCAGCCTCACGACAAACCACTCGCTATTTTATTGTCGAGCTTCGTGGAAAGGAGCGAAAGAGATTCCGAAGGGGAAAGTTTTCTATTTGTTTTTTGTTTCCATTCATTCGTTTCTTCCTCCCCTCTATCCCGCTCGAATACACCGACATTGATACCCAAACCCCGCCGTCACCGATCCTGTGTCCTTAATTGACACGGTAGTGCTATTCAAACCCCAACAGCACCCCCTTTGTATCACACCCCTTCAGGCAGACCTTTGTTCTCGCCATCCTTTATCTGCTAGTACAAACACTGCCTTCTCCTCGAGAATACCAAGCATCCGTACGATACTGGCCCAAAATGCAGCGCTCAATCTATCCGGCAAAGACCCCTCCACTCCACCATCCAGTTCCTCAAAAGCCCGTGACGGTTCCGGTCATGCACTCACCACCACCGCCGCCCTCATCGTCGAACTCTTACTACTCGTCCCCCTACGACGCCCCTACTAGTTACTCCAACGGTGCAAACCTCCATCCAAATTCCGCAGCATACCCATCATGGGGCGGTGGCGGCGGGCCCAGCGGCTTCCTAGCGGACCCAACAGCGCAGATGGGCCTATCGGTCGCGAAGGCCGCAATGTCAGGCGGAACGGACTATGCCGAGAAAAACGTAACCCCACCTGGCTTCCTCCATCTAACACTTAGGGGCAAGAAGGCAGGGAACTGGACAAAAACGAGACTGACGTAAATGCTAGATCAACCGCTACTTATCCGCCCTACGACCGTACTTTGCTGTAACGAATACCTACGTTTTGCAGAAGCTGCGGTTGCTGTTGTTCCCATACCGGCATACTCCGTGGTTCCGCGTCTCGTCTACCAGGTCGTCCACCACTCCCGGTGGCCCGCTGGAGTACTACTACCTACCCCCGCGCGAAGACATCAACTCGCCCGATCTATACATCCCCGTCATGTCCATTGTCACCTATATCCTCCTAAACTCCTTTATCTCGGGGATTTCGGGGAATTTTCACCCCCAACAACTCGCCCAGACGGCTTCTACCAGCTTTGTCATCATGGTGTTTGAGATCGCGGTCATGAAGCTGGGGGTCTACCTACTAAGCATTAGTAATGGCAATGGGGAGGGCCAACTGCTGGATTTGCTGGGGTACTCAGGGTATAAATTCTTTGGCGTTATCATGACGATCCTGATCGGGGAGGTGCTGGGGCAGAATGGGTTTCTTGGCTGGTTCGTATTTTTGTACTTTTTCGCGGGGAATGCTTTCTTTCTGGTATGGAAGACCCTCCTTTCTCTACCCGCTTGAATCAATGCCGCTAATGATTATATAGCTCCGAAGCCTGAAATATGTCCTCCTCCCATCAGAAAACAACCCACAGGAAGGCAGAGGAGTGTATACCTCCTCTTCTACCGTCCCCAGAATCCAAAGAAAAAAGAGAAGAACATGGTTCCTGGTCTTCTACAGCTACGTCGTGCAATTCCTCTCTGCGCTCATCTTAACTTCGGGCGTTGGGAAGGGGGTATAAAATAGGGCCAGGCCAAATTATTTTCACTCTCTGTATAACGATTTCACGAAATTGGAGGTGGGTGGCCGGTGTGTGAGCAGGTGGGTGTAGGGGGAAAATGATACACTGCATTGCGTTTTTGGTGTTACTTGTTCGGTTCAATTCGCTTTCACCAAAAGAATAATCCTCGTCTTTGTCTTGTCCGTCCTGTCTTTCTATCACGTCATTGCAGTTCACCTCCTGTCATTGTAGCTCACCTTCTCTTCCCTTCACTTTGTACATCGCATAAACACCCTCAGCCATTGTATCTCTGAATCAAGCTAGGCTTCAAACTAATCGCCTCCCATTGGCAAGAAAAAATAAAGCGCCCTATTCCCACTTAAACCAACCCAACCTATATACCGTAGCCCCCTTACTCTTCCCTCCCAGCCTCAAAGTCCCGAATCTGCTTCGACCAATCTATCCCCCCCACCAATCCCATCAGCCCCTC